>CM052701.1:139097291-139135552 GCA_028551405.1 Uromys caudimaculatus
GGGTCAGGAGTGAGTTCCCACTGTAGATGGTGAGGGTCAGGAGTGAGTTCCCACTGTAGATGGTGAGGGTCAGGAGTGAGTTCCCACTGTAGATGGTGAGGGTCAGGAGTGAGTTCCCACTGTAGATGGTGAGGGTCAGGAGTGAGTTCCCACTGTAGGTGGTGAGGGTCAGGAGTGAGTTCACACTGTAGATGGTGAGGGTTAGTGGGACTGAATTCCCACTGTAGATGGTGAGGGTTGTCCAGTGTTTGATTCTCCTTAAGCCTTCTAGCCCCTTTCGGAGATCCCACCTCTCTCTCTGGAACTGCAAGAGAAGGTCCCAGTCCCTCACTGAATGTTCATCCACCAAGGCTTCCCAGGGAGGTGGGAGACTGTGGGCTGATTACATCAGTGAACCCAGAAGCCATTCGTAGGTTTGAAAAAGACTTTAATTGGCTTTTGTCTCCAGAACTCTCTATCCATGTCTGGGCTCTAGGGTTCCTGGACATGTATCTCCTGTGTGAGGGTTCAGACCAGACAGAGAATGTGCAAGCAGATGCTAGATCTCCCACATAAGGCAGAGAACCTCCCTGGCAAGGGAGCCCAGGGGCTGGCGCCTCCCTCCTGCCAAAAGCATGCAGAGGGTCACAATGCTGTTCTTTTCCATGGGGAACACCAGGACTTGCTTGTCTCCACCAGTGGGCTGTGGGCTGCAGGCAAGTGGGCATCAGCCTAGGAGTCACTGCAGTGGCGGTGAGGAATGGGGACCAGGCACTGGTGCTGACAACGTGGAATGGTCAAACAGTGGGTTGCGCACCTCCATCTCCCCTGTCTGTGAAGACACTGGGTCAAGCTCCTGGCAGCAAGGCCTGAGACAAGATGAGCTGAAGCCCCAGCAGATAACCCCCTCCACACCCCTGGGGCACTCACTGGAGCCAGGCCTGGGCACTCATACACAGTGAAGTCACCATCTTCATTCTCCTCATCTGAGGAGGCTGACTCCAGTTCCTCTGGAGGTTCCTTATGCCTGGTGGGAGCAAAATACCTGGGTCCTCTGTGTACTCTCCAAGGGACAGGGGTCCAGAGGCAGGTGCTCAATGGGTTCTTGCTCTGGGTAGGGGCTGTGGGCTGGGGGGAGGGGGGGTTAAGAGGCTTCGAGTAGGTAGGAAAGGATGGCCAGGTGAGGTGTGGGTGGGGTGGAGGTGCAGGGGAGAAGTGGCCGCCTCAGGCCAGGGTGCTCACCGCTCCAGGCACAGCATCTGCTGTCTCTGGTGCTGATAATGATACATCTCAGCACTGTGTGCCAGCCGCTGATCCCCAGGCTGTGGAAGGGGCGGAAATCTTAAGCACACGTTGGTGTGCACAGAATAAAAGCCTGCCTGGTGGGGATGGAGCTACACACCGAGATTCGTGGTGTTGTGGGTGAAGTGGGCCCCTTGGCTGTGGCGCCGTAGTCAGCCTTCTGAGTCAGGTGGATCTCTCGCTGAAGCCTGAAGAGGTTGAAAGTGTTGTTATGGAGCTGAAGGTCAGATCCTACCCACCAGTTGCAGTCTGAGACTCACCTACACCAGCAGAGGGCTGCCACAGCCAGGGCGGCCGTGCTCGCCAGGCAGAACGCCAGGATCAGCACTGTGGGAGAGAGGGGAGATTGCAAGGAGCCTGAGGAAAGCCTCAGTTTACCTCCCCAGCCCCTTGGTGCCTCCTCCTTCCACCCACCACATGCCTATCCTTGGTTGCCAGCCTGGACCTACCAAGTGTGAGGCCATTTCCATGCCTCCCCTGGGGCTCCAGCGGGGACATCTGCACAGGCCCAGAGGATGCCCGAGAGCTCAAGGAGGTATGGGGTGTGGGCGAAGAGGTTCCGTGTGTGGAGGGGAGGCCGGGCTCCAGTCGTTGACCCCACTGTGAGAATCCCAGGGTAGCTGCTAAAGTCAGGCATACACATCAAGTCAGCAGGACTTGGCCTTTGGTCAAAGAAACAGGATCAGGGTAGTGTGCATGGGGTTAGGTGCGGGTGGGGGTCCTCACCAGGTTCCAGGAGCTTCTGTGCAGCCTCAAGCAAGGGCGGTGCCGTTAGCCTTGAGTGCCCAGCCTCTTTCTCCTTCAATGCCAGTTTCTGGGCCAGAGAATCGATCTCCTCTTCAAGTCTGGGCTGGGACAGGCCCTCCCCTGAGGAGTGTGATGGGCCATCACATACAGAGGCCCCAGACCCTTGACAATACCTGCAGCAAGCAGCCTCCTGAGATGGAGGGACCCATCCAAAGTTTCACTATCTTGGTTTCCATGGTGACAACTGAGGGATCTTCTTTGAGTCAGAGGTGGGGGAGGGGAGAGAGGCAGTAGAGAGGAGAAAAGTGGAGAGGAAGGCTAGGGTGTGTGCAGACCCACACGAGGAGAAAGGAATAGAATCCCTTATCCTAGCTGGTGTCACAAAGGGGTAGGCAGAGCACCGCAAGTCAATACATATCCTACCTCGCCCACCCCCAGACACCTTCTCTGCTTCAGAGGGGAAAGGAAATCCTGAAGGAACAGAGCAACTCCAAAGTCTTCCCCAACATCTAGGCCACTCCCAGGCAGCCAGAAAGGAAGTTCCTGCAGGGGATGGGCTGGGGGTGGGGTGGACCCTGACTGCTTCTCCCTTAATACCTCACAATCCAAAGAGAAGTTCCCAAGCTCTGTGCACTGCGGCATGGCACATGGCCTTTCATACAAGCACTTGGGAGGCAGAGACAGGTGAATCTCTGTGAGTTCAAGGCCAGCCTGGTCTACAGAGTGAGTTCCAGGATAGCCAGGGCTACACAGAGAAACCCTGCCTTGAAAAACAAAAACAAAAACAAAAAAACAAAAAAACAAAAGGCTCCCACATGGGCCTCAATCTTTGGCCTTCTCTCAGGGCCCCTGGCTGGCCAACTCTCAGGTAAAGCCCTCCTCACTCCTGAAGAGGCATCGGATACACTGAAGGACAGTAGCCACCACCACAGGGCTGGCACCTCCCAACATGCTGCGTGGGGGCACAGGATAAGTGAGCAAGAGAGAAGAGCAGGTTGCCTAAAGGTGCAAGAGTAGACAACTGGAATGGCTTCAGGGACCTATCATGGTCCAAGCCTAACAGTCTGACCTCTTCACCTCTTCCTGAGTGATCCTTTACCCTGAAGGACCCAGCTGCCATAGGCCTCAGTCTAGTTCCAACACTGGGTCAGCACCATCTTGAAAGGATGGAGGGGCTTGTCACTCTGGTCTTGGTCCTGAGCAATCCATGATGCTCAGAGGAATGGGTGGCCACCATCACGAGGATTTGGGATCCTTAGGTCTGGACCCACAGGGCAGGGACTGGAGGGAGGAAACACATCTCATGCATCCATTTTCCCTGAATCTATACTCTGCCATACCAGAAGACTGGTGCTTCCTTGGCACACAGAACCCTCGCTGGTCCTCCTGGAAGGACTGAAGGCATGGTCCACAGGCATGTGCCCCTGGTGGGCATTTTGCCCGCCTCTTCAGTGCACAATCTAGGCTTCCAGGACAGGTGGTAGCATCTGAGGAAGAAGCAGAGGCAGAACCTATCACAGCCCACTTGGCTGACCTCCAACCCCTACAGTAGCAGCTCTGCCTAGAAACCCCTCCTTCCACAGAGCTGATCAGGCCTAGGTCTAGCCATTGTTCTGGGCTGGCCCTGATTTCCTATTGCCAAGTCTCAGAAACAGGAAGCAAACAGTCCCAAGTCTTATGGGAACTATCCTGCCCCACCCACTCCCCACAGTCCTGCTCCCAGGCCTAAGCCTTAAGCTTAAAGGATAAACCGACCCTAACTGTCCAGTCAGCTCTCCAGGGAAGGACTATGTAGTTCTCCAAGGCTGGCTTTTGACCTTTGCATGACTCAGAGTGAGCCAGGACCTTTTGTCCAGAGTGCTACTGAGGACAGAGCTCTGCTGTCTCTCTTTGGCTCTGGAGCAGCAAAGGATGCTGGGTAGACATTTCTCCTAAACATTGGGGCTACTCTCTAGACCCCATCACATAATTCTATAATCCTAGAGTTAGTCTGGCAGCCCACAGAACAAATGCTCAGTCCAGAAGACAGTGGCTGTCTCTGCCCAGCCTTTGTCTTCAGGGCACTGGTGTTTGGGAGACCTAAGATGGCACTGGCTTAGATACAATGAGGGCATTGAAAGGTCTGGGCTGATCAGTGTTGTGGATGCCAGTCTAGGTCATAGTTCTGAGTCACATTTTTGTCGCTTGGGGCCCAGAGCACAATGTTCTCTTATACCTGCCAATCAGTCCCATCCTGACACAGCTACATAGAGTAGTGAGCTTTATGCCTGAGTTTCTCTTATGAGATGTATAAGTTCGGTTGCTTCAAATAATCCCAGCCTGGGACTCTAGTCCTGTCTCTGAAGCCAGCAAAGCCAAGGGAATACTCAGCAGGACCATCAACCCTGCCTGTGTCTCTGACCAACCAACCAGATCCTCCCACTCCACACTGCAGGCCCTGCTGTAAGGCCTCCTGGGATGTGTTCACCATGTCCTTCTACAGACTCTGGCTTAGTTTCCTTTGTAATCTGACACTCTACATCTCCTGCAAAGAAGTTCCAGAAGCTCTGGTGGCAGGTGGCACACTGAATTCCAGGCTAGGCACCTTCTATCTGTCATAGACTATATCAGCAGCCTCCAGTAACAGCGTGGGGCTTGGGAGAGCTAAACAGCATTGTGCCAGGAGGCTTACATGGACTCCACCCACCAGCTGGGCTCCAGGGAGCCACACAGTCTCTGCCCCTGGTTCTGACAACCTAGTCAGACCTATACTAGAGGCATACCACAATGCTGGCTTTGGTGGCCTCCCTAGCCCACTAGCCTCTTATTTAATCTTGGGTAGAAAGACCCCCTCCAGCCTAGGTCCCAGAAACAATGGCAGCTGGAGAGTAACTGGTTTCTACCCACGCTAGGCCACCAGCCCTTCCTGGACACTAGGTGTGATAAGGGGACGCTTAGCATGGGGCCATGCCAGGTCTCTGCATTCAGCTACAGAGGCCAATGAGCAGAGGCCAACGCCTGCCCAGGGGCTTCAGTACTGTGACTTACTCCCATCCCTGAGGAGGATCCATCAGGGAGGCAGGCTGTTTAGCACCTCTGGCAAGGCCCAGTCTGACCCTCCACCCTCCTCAAGAGTCTCTTCCAGTCATGCCAACCTGCAGTCCAGTTCCTGAGTTGCTTGCCCAGGAAGAGGTCAGCCCAGCTCTTCAGGCCCCACATTCAGACTGATCTTGTTAGAGTCCCAGTTGTGCCACATACCAGTCACCTCTCTGTGCCGTCAGTTTTCCTCATCTGTAAGCTGGGCTCAAAGCAGCTCCCATACACAGTTCCAGAAGACCTCAGTGAATATATGGGCACCCTCTCCCACTTCACTCCCCACAGGGACCCATCTGTCAAGAATGTTCTCCCAGTCAGGGGGGGTCACACTCTTCTGAAGGGTCAATACACAGACCTCAGACAGGGTGATGCATGCCCTCCAGGGCAGGGGATGGGGGCAGCTTGACCTCACTAAGTTGGAACAAGACCCCAGGCCTGAAACCCTTAAACTTTGCTATGGGAACCCCTCTACACACACACACACACACACACACACACACACACACACACACACACACACACACACACACACACACACACACACACACACGAGACAGGGCTGACAGGCAAGGCCCGCAAACACCAGTAACACCCTGCCAACTGAAAGCCCCAAAGACACAGGATCCTCTTGAAGGGCCACCAGGAACCAGATGGCTGCAGAACCAGAAAGCTGTCCGGAGACACACACCAGACTGACTCGGGGACTCAGACAAAGACGCGTGAAATCTACATTCGCCTCCAAGGACCGGAGAGAAGACCTATCTAGCATGGCCTTCAACGGGCCTGACCTGTTTACCCAATCCATGCCCAGCGGACCGGGCCTGCCTGGCCTGTGGGCCTGGGTGAGGCCGGGGCGGTGGCAGGGAAGACCAGGGCGGCGCCGGGTGGCAGGAGTCCCCGCCCGGCAATCCCAGCCCCGGAGCGCCCCAGAGTCTGCACCCAGGGCGCTCGCTCACCCGGGCGGCGGGCGGTGGCACCATTCAGGGCCGCTCCCAGGATGAGGCCGGAGAGCAGCAGCCGCAGCAGCCGCAGGTGCCGCGGGGAAGGCGGAGGGACGGGCGTCGCCATGCTTCAGCGCCGCCACTCGGGCAGCATGGCACCCCACGGCCCCGGGCTCGGTACCCACTCCGGGAACCGCGACTGGAGAAGCCGGGAAGCGAGAGGGGCGGAGGAGGAAGAGGAAAAGAGGAGGCGGCGGCGCTGACGTTGCGGCAATGGATCCGGGATTTGATGGAGGCGCGGCGGCCAGAGAAAAGTGTCGAGAATGCGCCTGCGCGCTCCACCTGTGGGGGCGGGACATCTCCTCTAGTCTGAGCCCCCTCCCTCTGCATCCTGTTGGGGGTCCCCTTCCTTCAGGCGGCTGAGTGCCTCAGGCCTTCTAGCCTCTACAGCACGATGCCTCCTCATTACCCAGAAATCTGGCTTGGGATTGACTAACGGTGGGCATCCCAGGATGCACGCCTTCTTCTTATTGGTCTGACTGCCAAACCCTCACCACCCACCCTGTTAGAACGGAGGACCTTAGACTATGGGACAAATCCTGGCTATGTAGACTAGGCTGACTGTTGCAGGTTTGCAAAATATAACCCACAAAGAATAAACAGGTGTATAGAGATACACAGGTGCACTCAGAGACGCACCGGGGCTTTCTCAGTCAGAAAGAAAAGCAAACACAGCCGGCTCACAAGATCAAGTCAGGCTCGTTCCCGAATGATGCCACCAGGGGGCAAGAGTAACTTGACAGTGTTGCTGACAGTCGTCTGGGAGCTGTCCAAGGTGGTCATGGTCCCAGGTTATGGCTTTCAGCTCCCTCGAGTCACACAACATGGAACATCCATGCTGCCTCATGATTACCATTCACTTACAGTCCCCTGTGAGCACACTCCATCCCCACCAGAGACCTCCCCCTGGTTGAGTCAAGAAGGCAATGTTGAAACTCAGCGTGGTGGTTCATGCCTTTAATCCCATCACTGAAGATGCAGAAGTAGGCAGATCTCTGTGGGTTTGAGACCAGCCTGGTCTACATATCAAGCTCCAGGACAGCCATGAATATATAGTGAGACCCTCCCTGTCTTAAAAATGAAAAACAGGGCCAAGCAATGGTGGCGTACACCTTTGGTCCCAGCACTTGGGAAGCAGAAGCAAGCAGATCTCTGTAAATTCGAGGCCAGCGAGGTCTACAGATTAAGTTCCAGGACAGCCAAGGTTACACAGATATACTGTCTCTGTCTCATAGGGGGAAAAAAACCAAAAAACCACACCCAAGGAAAAGAACAAGGTTGAGTTCCCCAGCCCTACACTTCTACCTGTCCTTCAGCCTGGCAAACTCAAAGAGGAGGCTGTCAGTGCAGGTTTATAAGATGTATCAAATGATTCTCTCTCTCTCTCTCTCTCTCTCTCTCTCTCTCTCTCTCTCTCTCCCTCTGTGTGTGTGTGTGTGTGTGTGTGTGTGTGTGTGCCTGTGTTACCATCCCAACCAAGCCCTCAAGGCACTGACTGAACAGAAAAAGTCTGAGCTAATTTCCCATGAGAGAGACAAGAGAGAAGTCCCATACTGAGGTCACACTTTTCCACCTAGAGAACACAGAAACCGAGGCGCGGGCTGTAGGTGCCTCTGACCGTCAGGTCTACTGATACTTCAAGTACCAGTTGGAAAAAAACTTGGAGTGAAGCCTCAATTCCTATGGATGTCATCAAGGGGGGCTTGAGGTTTGTTAGGGTTCTGTCGGTCAGGGAAAACTCAGACTTGGAGACAACTCCAGACCAGTGTAGACCCCAGACAGTGCCTCCACTGTCTCAGGTCTGATACAGAAAGAAGCAAGAAAAGTCGGTATCTTAGAGCCAAGTTTTATCTGAATAACCAGCACAGCTGGTAGGAGGAGCAGGCAACAAAGGATGCCCCACCCTAGGAACACTCCACTGCTCTAGGAAAAATCTTTTATTACAAAAATTTTTTACAAGTAAGCATGGAACTGACTCCTAGCCTGTAGGCTCTGGTGCTTGCCTTTCTAAAGGCCCAGACAGAAAGTTCCCAGGGCCCTGAAGATCAGAACAAAGGTTCCACTCCGAATGGACTTCACCCTGAGTCACAGGCTAAAAGACATGACATCCCAGGAAGAGAGAGGAGGATTAATTGAGAACTCGGGGTTGCCCACCTAGGCTGTCTTATGAATGTAGATAAGGAACGTTGACCTCCGGCTGCTTCAGGGTCAGAGATGCCCTCGAGGAGGGAGGGATTGTAGGGAGTTGGGAGAAGCTCCCAGTGCACCCCTAGAGGGCGCCTGGGGACTTGGCAGAGCGCACCTGGCGCAGAAGCAGGACCAGCGCCGCCAAGATCAGGACTGTGAAGAGCAGCAGGAGAGCGACCCAGGAGCTGAAGTGGGTGCCCTTACGTAGTCCCGGGAGGTCAGCGGGAATCAGGTTGGTCAAATTCAGCATATAGCCCAGCGCCCAGCCGACAGCCGTGTCTGCGGCCTAAGAGGGGGCGTGGCGCGGCATCAGCCTCCAAGAGGCCGCACCCTGAATCCTCTGACCCGCCATTTACCCACCTTCTTTTGGAAGACCACTCCGCTGAAAGAGCGCTCGTTGAAGCGGTAGCCACGGCTCAGTAGCTGATGTATGAACATGGATACAGCGCAGTAGTCAGCCAGGCGGGTCTGCTGTCCTGGCACTCGGGCCTGAAGCTAAGAGGTGTGTGTGAGACACCGTTAGTTACAAGACCATGAGGAGCTATGGGCCTCAGGGGTACAGCACCCTCCACCCCCTACAGCTCAGGCCAAGAAAGGCATACACAGGAAATACATAGAAAGACCTAGTCCAAAACGCCCTTTCCAGGCAGACACTCCTCTGGGATAATTCTCATGACTGCTGGAAGGCCTTGTGTTCTCCCAACAGCTGGATGGAGAGGACAGCAAGGATGGCCACTAGGGAACAGGGTAGTAGCATCCTTGCTTCATAATCAAAGGAACAGAGGTCGAGGCTTAAGTACTGCTCTCTGACCAACTGGCCCCACTTTTCTGAGACCTTCCTGGGTGTCTAAGGTTAGAGGAACCTATTTCTCCAGGAAACATTGTGGCCACCTCACACTCCAGCAATCAGGACCTCTCTAGTCTTCCTTACCTGGCACTACTGTTCAGCTTGTGTCCAGAGCCAGAACCTGGTGGTATCTTCAGTTTCTCCAGGCATACCCCAAGCCCTGCTGAGTCTCTCCTGAGTAGTCCTTTTCCACTGGTGGAACATTCTTTTCCACACTTTGTCTTAGACACCTGCCTTTCTGTCCTTTTCTGCTTTGAGGTCCCTGTCATAATACCGGTTTCACGTGTTCTCCAGACTTTGATTGTAGTATCAGGCCCCGAGGAGACCACTGAAATTCTAGCTTACCCAGCCCCAAGTTCCCCACATTAGCCTGGCTGCTTCTTGAGTCTATGGTAGTCAGCATTTGAAATGACTGAGTCTCTCTATACTGAGGTCAATTGAAGGGGAAAGCTTCCTGCACAGCCATGGAGAATATGGAGACAAGCCTCACCTCAGCCCAGGTCTGGTTGCAGACGGTCTCTGTGGCTTCCTCCAGCTGCTTCAGGGTTCCCACAGGCAGCCCCATCACTGTCTTCAGGAAGTCTACAGTATAGTAGAAAGCAGAAAAGGCCTGTGGAAGAAGGGGCATGCAGTCACCCTAGCACCACATGCTTAGGGTTCCCGCCCCCACATCCATCCACCCAGACTCACTATGAAGTTTCCAGCTACAGGAGGCTGGAAGACCCCATTGAAGGAGCATTGGGAAAAGGGGCAGGAGGAGACGTTGAAGAGCCCAGAGACAAGGTCACGACAGAGGGCAGCGTTGCTGGTCCCTGACAGGCTGACAATGGCACTGCTGTTGAAGGTCTGGGGACGCTGTCCCATAGTGCATGGCGACTGATAGACTTCCTGGAGCAGCACGTGTCTGGAGTAGCCCTTTGGCCAGCAGGGGTGGAAGCGATGGACCTAGGGAGTTAGCGAGAGTACAGATAGAATTCCTCGCTCTAGCTACTGCCTTCCACCCCACCCCAGAGAAGCAGCATGATGACTGTTCTTAAATCCAACTCAGACAACGTCACTCTTGTGTTCGTGAACAACCATGGCAACCATTACCTGCTGGACAAAGAGCAAACCTTGGCCAGCATTCAAGGTTCTGGGATGAGTCCCTGGTTCTCCTTATTCTCAACCCCCATTCCTGACTCTACACCAGTGAGTTCCTCCCCACCTGTCTTCAAGTTGAGGCACAGCTAGCTAAAGAAGCTGGTGGAGGCTGGAGGCAGACATCATCAGAGACGCAGGGACTCACTGTGGGTCTCACTGCTATGTGTGTAGACATGGAAAAGAAGACCTCTCTTAAGGTCCCTGAGGTCAGTGTGAGCTGCTCGTTGGCTCTTCTCTGTTGTCTTTTGTCCCTTTTCCCTCCCTTCCTCCAGAAGGCACCAGTATGGTTTTGTGGTTGAGTCTGGAGACACACCTGGAGGGCACTGGCCAGAAGCCTCTGGAGAACCTGGTCTCGGCCATAACAGAGGAAGCTATGGGTGTAGACACGGTAATGCTGGCCGTAGAGCCGCAGATGGACCTCATTGTCTGGATCTTCAGATGGACTGGTTGTCTCAAAGGTGATCTGTGTTGAGGCACCTCCAAGGTCCATGGCCCCCAATGTTCCCTTCCTTGGCCGTATCCACCGGCCTACCCAGCCATACTGTGGAGAATAGAGGTTGGATTAAGACTGTGGGCAAGCAAGGCCAGCAGGATCCCAGATTCTTTGGGCCAGCTGCAGGGCCCACCTTGATGAAGTTCTCCAGCAGGTAGTTGGCAGTCACCCAGCCAAACACCCCTTCATCCTGTCCCGAGAGGATGCGAGCACCACGGAAGTCAAAGGGGTACTGTGTGAGCGTCTGTGTCACTGCCTCAAGCACCCTGGCTGTGGCCTCTGGGTTGGTCAGGCTGTGGAATGGGGGAGGGGGACTCTGATGGAGCTCATCCCCAGACGCCCTCTGCCAGGCTTGCCCTCCTGAGAACTGGCCCTGGGAGGGGAGTTCTACTCTGTTGAAGGTCTGTGCAGGCTCCTGGGCCAAGTCAGGGTACAGGTACTCACTTGAGGAGGCGCATGCCTGCTGTAGCTCCCAGGTAGAGTGGTGTGCTGGCATATCTGTCTTTGGGCACATCCCGAAGTGCCTGTTCAAGACATTCAACCAGACTCTGGCCCGCCCTAGAAGGGTCGTTTGCATAGCTAGAGATGCCACCACCTAGAGGGAGCAAGGAGTTGGTCCAGGCTTGGTGGATGGTTTCCAGCATCCACTATTGAAGTTGCCTGGACACACCTTCCCAGCTTAATCCCAGAGATACCCAAATTGGAGACAAAGGGTCCAGGTGCCACCCAGAGTCTCTGATGCTGCCGCCTGCCTGGTAGCTATGGGCACAGGTGCCAGGAAAAAGACTTGGGCATTGTCAGCCTAGCGTAGTCTCCATAGAACCTGCCAGGATACACCCTTAGATCCTCAGAGGCCCACCTGCCTCATCTATGGTGTAGAGACCTGTCTTGGCTCATGAAACCCCAAGGCTTCCACCTGCTCTCTAGGGCTTCAGTTCCAGAACATAAAGTACCTACAGCCCCTCCTAGATCCAGAGAACCCAGCCTCTCCTTTTGAACTCCTGCCTCAAGTGAGCCCCACCCAGCAGCAAGCAGAGGAGAATACCCATCTGGGCCTGCAAAGCTAAGACTAAACAGGAACCCAAGACCATACTCACCTTGAACATCACAAGAGCTGTGCTGGCCCACGATGCCTGTGTCATTTTCCTTGTCTGCTGGCCACTTGTAGACAAACATGGATGTGTGTGAAGAGCCAGCATCCAGAACAATGCCATACTGTGGGTGGACGTGGTAAGTCAGTCTGAGGGATGCGGAGGTCCCTTCATATTCCAGCTGTACCTTCCCATCAGTTATGTATCAAATTATACACTGAAGCTCAGGTCATCCAAGAGCATTCACAGTGATACGGATTGAATGGAAGGACTTCCTGTGGTGACACGCCCCCCCAACTGCCTGAGGATGGCACTGACAGGAACCAGAAAGTAGACTTCCTGGCAGCTGAGGGGCAGAGGGTCCCATCTGGAACTTTGTTCAGGAGAAGCAAAGCCAACAGCTGCTCTTCCTTCCTTCCCCACTCTGCCTGTATCCGCTAGGACCTTAGCCTAACCATAGGATGTGAAAGTAAGGGCTACTGGGAAAGAATATGACTGTGGCTGAATGTGGAAGTTCTCCAATCCATGCCCCTGCCAGGGCCTAAAAGCCAGGAACAGGGAGAGGTTGCTTTTGCAGAGCAGAGAAGGGCATTGGATGGGCCCTCTTTGCAGCTCCAAGGGGCTGGGCTCCAGCTGAGGGAGCCTGGCTAGACACCAACCTGGGGCATGTGCCAGTTCTACCCTGGGAAAGGGCTGCTCCAGTCCTGCACAGCAGAGAACTCCTCCAGAGTCAGGCAGATAGAATGATTCAACTCCCACACCCGACAGCCCGTCCCACAGAGCTCTCCCCCTTCCATTCTAGGTCCCTGGGGCTGGGATGTCTAGTCCCCACACAAACTCAGCAAAAGACCAACAAAGATTAAAGGCTTCAGCCTCTAGCCTGAGGCGGCTGAAGATTGGTGATGGAGACCCCTTTAGAACCAGCTAGCTTCCTTTGCCCTCTTTCAAGTGTCACCGTTCAGACCTTGGTCTGAGAGGGGTTGGAGGTCTAGTCCATACTGTGTGTTGTTCCTTATCTGGAACTGAGTCTAGAACCAATGCCCTTCTCTAATGGCGCGCTCAAGGTGCTGCCCGGAAATGGCACTGGACTTGGGGCGGGGGTTCTTGGCACAGCCAGGGGAGATGGGAACCGCATGAAGGGAGCGGGAAGAAAGCTCCTCTGACGCTCGGGCAGCTCCATCGCGAAGCCGAAACAGGGGAATTCCCATAAACTTTGCCTCCAGTGCCTTGGGGCTCCGGAAGCGTCGCTGTCACCCGCGGACGCAGTAGAACGAAATGCGGAACCTAGGACCCGGCCGGAGGCACAGTCCCGCGCTGGTGTGAGAGCGCAGGGCGTTCTGGCGCGCACCTACAGTCCCCGATAGACACCCCCTAACCCCGAGGCCAGCTGCTCCCCAGCGCCGCAATGAGCGCGTGCACCTTGAGGGCGGGCGGCTCCCGGACGTCTTGGGTAGGGACGCACAGTAGCAGGAGGCCGGCGAGGCCCACGGCAGCCAGCAGCAGAGGTGGCACCAGAGACACCAACTTTCCAGCCATGACAACGCGCGGGAGAACACAGCGGGGACACGGGACAGCTGGCAGCGGGGAGGCCCGGGTGGCTGTGGCCCCAGAGTTAGGCTCAGGGGCGGGGCTGAACAGGCCCCGCCCACATTAAGGCCCTCCCACCGCAGGACCTGCCCAAAATCCGCCCTGCCTCTTGAGAGGGCGCAGGTGAGTGAAGTGGTGTGGGTGACTCAGCCGCACCACCCCTCCTCGGCCAGGTTCTTGGCTGCGTTGCCCCACAGCTATCAGTCACGTTCTTCCTTCCTGTCCACCCAGCTCAGCTCTGTACTGGGAAATCCTGAGAGAAGGATACCGGTGTCGGGGTTTGGCGGGACCGATTCCTAGGCAGCCTTGATTGGAAAATGCTGCGCCCTCGGAGTCAAATTTGTTTCTGGCCAGGGAAAGGCAAACCAGACCCTTTTGACGACATAATGAAGTTTCAACTATTGGGTCTTGGGTCGAGGCTCAGAAGGATACAGGGGTTCGGCATCTGCTTGTGGAGCAAGCAAGAGCTGCTGTGACGACTTCTAGGGCTAATGAACACCTAGTATTTCCTAACTGAAAAGGGCAAGGATGACCTGCCCAAACGGGAAAGTAAGGGCAGACGAGGCTCTCTATCTCTGAATTTTATCACAGGGCCTTGACCACCCCTGCTGCTCTCTTTACTTAGGAGACAGACACAGAGACCTAAACTGAGGAGGCTACAGGGAAACAGGAGAACAAGTTGCACAGGTCTCATCCTACAGGAAAAGAGTGTTCCAAAGCAAGCTTGCACCCTGGTCAGCAAGAAGTTCCTGGACACTGGCTGGGGGTTGGGAAAGTGTTGGCTCTGACCTCCCCCTTCCCCTCCCCCTCTCCCTGACCCAGTAAGCTAGATCGACCCGGCACACAGACAGGGCTTCCTGGCCAGCAGCCATGCCACTTCATGCCCTTACAACATGGGAATTCCAGTAACACAAAGAATCCCATCCATGGGGCAGCAGGGAGCCATGTGGTGAGACCACCAGGGAGCAGGGCTGCCAGCTGAAGAATGGCCTTTGCTGCAGGCATCAGGGCGATGCCTTGGCTGCTGAACAGGCAAGGACAATAGGCCTGGGATTGCTGCCCTGGCTGAGGGTCTGGTGTTTCAGGCCCAGCAAAGGATTCTTTCTTCCAGCACAGGACCCCAGAGGGGAGGAACCCTGGAGGTGGCTCAATCTCTTCAAAGACCAACTTGTGAGGCTCCAGAAGGGAATCTTTGGGTGTGGTCAGCACTGGACTTGAGTCTCCAGTTTCCTGCTAGCTCTCCCATCCCATGCTCCCCTCCCAAGTTCTTTTGTCCATTCCTGATAGGCCAGAAGAGGCAGAGGCACCAGAGTCCAAGAAAGGAGGGGACACTTTATGAAAAGACTGTGGTCACAGGGAGCTACCAGCCAGTCAGCACCCCTCTTCCAAGCCCAACAGGGCTTCCTGATGGGCAACTGGGGGCCTGAAAAGATGAGACAGAGGTGGGGCAAGACCTCTGACCCCTGCCCTGGGGAGATACTCATGGCCAAGGCCCCAGGTTAGCCTGCCAAGAAGGGTGGGAGGCCCAGAGCTGGGAACAGCCAAGACAAAGACTGAAGATGGCCAGGGTTAAAGGAGGAGCAGTGACTTCAGTCCCTGGGCAGGGTGGGCTCCAGATGTGTTGTGTGTGTGTGGCTTGGCTCTGGCTCAAGCAGAGGAATGTGGAGGCCTAGAGTCAGAGCCCCCCTCCCTCCCCTCGCCCTGCTTGGGGCTAGACCTTAGCTGCCTTGCTTCAGTTTTCTCGCTGTTCAGAAGCTGAAATTCCTTCAGTGGAGAAGCTCCCCAGCAAGGCTCCCCCCACCGCCCTCCCCTCTCCTCCCTTGCCTCCCACCTCTCTCTCCCTTCCTCCTGCTCTTTTAAAATTGACTTTTAGAGAGCTGGGGGGGGGGGGCTGGAGAGATGGCTCAGCAGTTAAGAGCACCGACTGCTCTTCCGAAGGTCATGAGTTCAAATCCCAGCAACCACATGATGGCTCACAACCATCCGAAATGAGATCTGATGCCCTCTTCTGGAGTGTCTGAAGACAGCTACAGTGTACTTACATATAATAAATAAATAAATAAATCTTTGGGCCAGAGTGAGAAGGAAAAAAAAAACTTTAAAAATTTAAATAGGGTAAGAATTTCTCAGGGCTGGCAAGATGGCTCAGTGGTTAAGAGCACCGACTGCTCTTCCAGAGGTCCTGGGTTCAATTCCCAGTAACCACATGGTGGCACATAACCATCTGTAATAGGATCTTTAAGAAAAAAAGAATTTCTCCTACTGTCTTTATTTTTATGTGTATGTCTGTGTGCCATGTACATGCCTGATGCTCATGAAGGTCAGAAGCGAGCGTCTGGTCCTCTGGAACTGGATTATAAGCAGTTGTGAGCTGTGTGCGTGCTGAGAATGAAACCCAGGTCCTCTGGGAGAGCAGCCAGGGCTCTTGACACCAGAGCCAGCTCTCCAGCCTCTAAAATAAAATCCTTTTGTGCTTTTGCTTTGGTTTGAGTTTTGTTTGCTTTTTCAAGACAGGATTTCTTTGTGTACACCAGGCTGGCCTTGAACTCACAAGGTGTGCACCACCAATGCGTAGCTTAATAAACACATTTTTAAAATAACTATTCCTATGTATATGAGTGTTATATATGTACGAGCAGGAACAGAAGCTAGAGATCATGGGGAGATGCCAGGAAGTGAGTCTGGGTCCTCTGCAAGTGCTCCTAACCATTGAGCAATCTTTCCCATATCCTCTCCCCCATTAAAAAAATATTTTTGGAGCAGGGAAGTGGTGGCACAGGCCTTTAATTCCAGCACTTGGGAGGCAGAGGCAGGTGGATTTCTGAGTTCGAGGCCAGCCTGGTCTACAGAGTGCATTCCAGGACAGCCAGGGCTACACAGAGAAACCCTGTCTCGAAAAAAAAACAAAAAAACAAAAACAAAAACAAAATTTGGTGTATATGTGTGGGTGAGTTGTATATTTATGTGTGAGGAAATGTATGCACACTGATTAGTTTAAGCTGCTTGGCCAGCAAGCTCCAGGAAGCGACCCATCTCTGTCTCCTCAGTGCTGGGATTTACAAACATAGGCCACCCCACCTACTTTTTGTTGTTGCTGTTTTGTTTTATAGGTGCTGGATATCACATACAGCCCCATCCTTCTGGTAAGCACTGAACAGACTGAGCTATCCCCATTTTTCTTTATGAATTCATTCAGTCATTCAGCAAATACTGGGTCCTAGTGCAAGCCAACGATAGGTCTAGGCATACACAGTGAGCAAGGTATGATCTTGCACTAGTGGGGGGGGTGTATGAAGGGGCTACGCCCATATTCTACCTGTTCTGAAGAGAGCGGGCTTCACATAGCTTCCGGGTGTGTAAGTTGTTCTGTGGAAGCACTCCCATGTTAGACAGCCCCACCCCTGGTGACGCCATGGACAGTGTCCTTCCCTCAGATGGTGACCTGGTCCTCACTTTTCTTCTTTACTGATTACCGTTGTATTTCTAAATAATGTATGGTTTTCCTGGTTTTCTTTCTTTCTTTCTTTTTAGATTTTTTTTGGGGGGGGGGGAGGTAATGGGAGAACAGGGTTTCTTTGTGCTGCCCTGGCTGTCCTGGGTCTTGCTCTGTAGATCAGGCTGGCCTCTAATTCACAGAAATCTACCTTCCTCTACCTTCTGAGTGCTGGGATTAAAGGTCGAAGGACTAACAGGGTGGTGGTAGCCCATGGCTTCAATCCCAGCATGCATCTCCAACCTTAGTGGGATGGACCTTCCCGTCATTAATTAGTCTTGCCTGCCTACAACTACATCTAATGGAGGCATAGTCTCTTTGGGCTCTTCCTCTCAGATGGCTAGCTTGTGTCAAACTGACAAAACACTAGCCAGCATAGACTTGTTCTGGAGAGCACTTCTTTCACTCACATTGTGGTTTTGAGACTAAGCCCTGTGGACATTGAAGGTGTCACTCACATGTCTCAGTGTTAAGACTTTTTGCCCTGTGAGTATTCAAAATGGACAATGGGCTTGGAGCTGTTGTCTGGACAGTCAGTATCTTGAGAACAGAATTGCTGGCCACAGCAGAGGTCTGTGTCAAACCTCATTAAATGCACAGTTTTGCTTCAAGACAATTACAGCCCGCTGGCAGGCCTGAGTGTAGCCGACTGCTTTGCTCACTCTGACTGCGAGTCCACACTTGGCTTTAGCAGTCACTAGGTTTAGAGAGCCACTGGGGCTTTTTCTATGCTCTCTTCTGTGAGGCTCTGACTGTAGCCTTCGATCTTTGTAGGAATGGTTTGTCCTGGCCTTCCTGATTTGCAGGCTCTTGCCAGGTGGCCTGGGTACCAGGTGCTTGAGTGGCAGGTTATTGAAGCTCCCAGGGTATCTGCACTCTGTTTCAGGCTTGCTCAGTTGGGCTCATGTCTGAATAAGTACAGTGACCTCATGGGATATTTCCCTAAAGGCCTGTGGTTGGCTGATAGCAACCATCTGGATAATGCTTGTGTGGGGGATGGGAGGACACAGCCCTAGTTCATGTTTTCCTGTGTGGAGAACTGAGTGTTCCAGCACCACTGTCACCCCGGCCTGTGTGTACTGACTGCTCTGCCCCCCATTCCCCATCTCTGCCTGAGTCCATCTCAAATGTGGCATCTGCTTTGGGGTCTCCAGGACTTTTCCTGGAGACAGGGCCTCATTGTGTAGCCAAGACTAACTGCAAACTCCTAATCTTACGTCCCCTCTTGGGTAATTAGAATTACAAGTGAGGCCCTACTACGTTCTACTTTTTAAAAAAAAATTTGGGAGAGAGTAGCAGTTGGAGAGATGGTTCAGTGGTTAAGAGTGTGTACTGCTCTTCCAGCCAGTCAGAGTTCCCATGTTGGGGGGCTCACAGCCAGCTGTCACTCCAACTCTGGGGAGTCTGATGTCCTCTTATGGCCTCTGAAGGCACTTCCCTCACACACACAAACCTATACACAGACACATAGACACACATAACTAAAAATAAAAAAATTAAATTCTAAATTAAAAAAACTTCTCTAAAGCCTTACTATAGGAGCTAGAGAGATGACTTAGTTGTTAAAAATACACACTGGCTGGGGGATGGTGCACACCTTTAATCCCAGCACTCAGGAGGCAGAGGCAGGTGGACCTCTGTGAGTTCAAGGCCAGTCTGGTCTACAGAGTGAGTTCCAGGACATTCAAGGCTACATAGACAAACCCTGCCTCAAAAAACAAAACAAAACAAACAAAAAACTCCAAACCTATATATGTCTCCTGCAGGGGCCCAAGTTCAGTTCACACAGCCCTCATGGTGGCTCCCACTGCCTGTAACTTTGGTTCCAGGAAACTGACACCCTCTTCTGACCTCTGTAGACTCCTGCACACACCATTCACATGTGTGCACTCAGGGCCACACACAGTACACATAAGAAAAAATAATAATTAAAACCCTGTGCACTTTTCTTAGACTCACCACTGGTGCATTGATTTAAAGTTATAGTTTTAATTTAAACTCCTCAAGATTCTTTTCTACTTTTCTAAATTCAGGCGACTTTAAGTTTTTAAGTGTTATTATTATCTGTGTATGTGTGTGAAGTCAGAGAACAGCCTTCTGGAGCCGGCTCTGTCCTTGTGCTGTGGCATGGCGGACTAGCAGTCAGCCTCTCAGGCTTGGAGGGTATCTACTCCTGAGTCATCTCATTGGCTCAACTCTCAGTTATTTTATCAACACAATAATTTTATTTCACACTATGTGGTACATCTAAGGAGTGTTCACCTTGCACATTATTGAAATGGCTTCCAAATCACAACCACTTTGATGTTTGTGATGGTTTGTACATGCTTGGGCCAGGGAGTGGCACTGTTAGGAGGTGTGGCCCTGTTGGAGTAGGTGTGTTACTGTGGGTGTGGGTTTTAAGACCCTCATCCTAGCTGCCTGGAAGTCAGTGTTCTCCTAGCAGCCTTCAGATGAAGATGCAGAACTCTCAGCTCCTCCTGCACCATGCCTGCCTAGATGTTGCCATGTTTCTACACTGAATCTCTGAACCTGTAAGCCAGCTCCAATTAAATGCTGTCTTTATAAGAGTTGCCTTGGTCACAGCATCTATTCAGCGTAAAATCCTAATTAGACAATGTTCAAGCACACACTAAAAGTGTTCTTGGTTGGGGTTTGAAAGATTTCAGGTAATTAACATTCTGAGCATTTGAATTGGTCTTAGCATAATTTTCTTCAGTTAGATGAGGTTTTGGTTTGTTTGTTTGTTGAGACAGGGTTTCTCTGTGTAGTTCTGACTGTCCTAGAACTCTCTCTGTAGACCAGGCTGGCCTCAAATTCAGAAATCTGCCTGCCTCTGCCTCCCGAGTGCTGAGATTAAAGGTACCGCTTGGCTTAGATGAGATTTATAAATTCAAAGCTTTGAAAAGTGAACAGGTTGTAGCAATATCAGTGTGTGTTCCAGGGAATTCTCATCATAGAGCCACTTACCTGCTTTTGCTCTACCCACAATGGCCTTGGGAATACCAGGTCATGCTTGAAAGGGGCTTGGTACCATGGTAGTCACACACTCCATTCCTTTATCCCTAATTTCTTACTCATTAATTCTTTCCAATGCTCAGGAGTGCTTTTAGCAATAGTGCTTACAGCCAGGCATGAAGACACACACCCCTGAGATTCTAGCACTCGGGAGGCAGGTTGCAAGCCAGCCTGAGTTCTAGACTAGTCAGGCCCACACAGCAAGACCCTGACTCAAAGGGTTGAAAACAAACTCATTTTCAGGTTCACCATCAGGAACCTACCTTCTAACTGGCCGACGGTAGCTCCTAGGTGGCCAGTCTTAGCTGGCTGTCCTCATGTTAGCATTGTTGGTACAGCAGGATAGTCCAACGTAGCCGCGCTGATTTCCTCCCAGTTCCGGCTTCTCCGTCACTGCAATATTCCTAGAATGCTCACCCTGCCTACGGCATCTCTTACACGTGTGCTGCTTCGGGGGCTCACCGTTGGGTCACTGTCACCCTAGCATCCAGGATATTTGTTTCTGTGTCCCGGATCTTTTGTGTCTGAGGGCTGGCACTGAAGTTCCATGTTTATTTCTCCTAAGGGACAGGTTTGCAATGGAAGGAGTTTTGCTTTCCTCAAATCTTGTTTAATTGGAAGTAAAGGCCTTTCCTTACAGTCTCCATTTGATCTCCCTAGAATTCAGTCACTGTGTGGAACACTTTTTTTTAAAACTTGTTTGTTTTGTCTTGTTTTTCAAGACAGTGTTTCTCTGTGTAGCCCTGGCTGCCCTGGAATTTGTTCTGTAAATGAGGCTGGCCTTGAACTCACAGAGATCTGCCTGCCTCTGCCTTCCAAGTGCTAGAACTTAAGGCATGTGCCACCACTGCCTGACCCCTCTTTCATTTTTGAGAAAGTCTCTGAGACCACTCTTGGTGCCATAGAAAAGCCACCAATGTCACAGAGCCTGTGCCCAGTGGATTTTTTAAAAAAGATTTATTTATTTATTTATTTCATATATGTGATACACTGTCACTGTCTTCAGACACAGCAGAAGACGGCACCAGACCCCATTATAGGTGGCTGTGAGCCACCATGTGGTTGCTGGGAATTGAACTCAGGACCTCTGGAAGAGCAATCAGTGCTCTTAATCGCTGAGCCACCTCTCCAGCCCCAGCCCAGTGGATTTTTAATCTAATTAATCTATCAACTAATTAACCATTAGAATTGATAATCAGAATACTCTCAAATTTCTGACCTCAACTGACCCTTTGGCCTGAGCTGGGGTCACATGTAGCAATGCCCAAGGCTAGACCCATGACTGTAAGCACCACCTTGTTAGAGCCTTAATGCTTCTGCTTCGTAGGCTTGACTGTCTTGCCCGCATGTACTTATGTGTACTGACTGTGCACAGTGCCCTTGGAGTCCAGAAGATGGCGTTGGAACCCCTGGAACTGGTTGTGAACCACCATGTGGGTGGTAGGGTCCTAATGAGAGAACTTAGGGAAGTAGGGGGAGGGGTTTAAGATGTGAGCTGTGGATGAACCGGTGTACTTGGACTCACACCCTGTAAATAGCTGTGTCCCTCTTACCCAATTGTATTATAGGGTGGACATGGCTTCTAACTGGGGACTCTTCTCTTACCTTGCACTGGAAACCAGAAAGCAGGTAAACTGCCCTTCAGATAAAATTAGCTGGACTTGCTATGCAGGCCCTGGGGATTCCCGTTAGCCCACAGTGCAGAGCAGAAGCTGCAGGGGACAGATTCTCCATGTGACAGCCCTCAGTGGAAGAGTTGCCAGGACTTCATGAAGAGCCTGTGGAGGGCAGCAACAATCACGGGAACTTTGCTCTGCAACTGAGACGCACTGAATGAAGGCCATGGTAATCCTGAAACTGGAGCCGGATGGACCAGACTTCTTGAGGGATGTCATGGGAGCCCACAGGAGTTCCATGCAAAGGGAAATGCCTTTGATTGGGATTTGTAAGCCAAATAAACCCTTTCCTCCCCAGGTTGCTTTGGTATGTTCCATCACAGCAACGGTAACCTAACTAAGGCAGCAAATTCTTGATTTAAAATTTTTCTTTTAAAAATGAGCAAACAACCCTGGGTGGTAGTGGAACACAACTTTTGTTTTTTTTTTGTTTTTTTGAGATAGGGTTTCTCTATGTAGCCCTGGCTGCCCTGGAACTCACTCTGTAGACCAGGCTGGCCTTGAACTCAGAAATACACATGCCTCTGCCTCCCAAGTGCTGGGATTAAAGGCGTGCGCCACCACTGCCCTGCAGGAACACACCTTTTCATCCCAGCACTTGGGAAGCAAAAGTAGGTAGATCTCTGTGAGTTCAAGGTCAGCTTTGACTACAAAGTGAGTTCCAGGACATCCAGGACTACATAGTGAAGCCGTCTCAGGGAAAAAGTAAACAAGATAAAATGATAAGCAAACAGGTTGGATGTGGTGGCCTGCTCCTGGAATCCCAGCTCTCGAGGGCAGGCAGAAGGCTCAGGAACTCAAAGCCAGACTCACCCAGGCTGGGATACAGGGGGTCCTTCAAACAAGTAAGGACAGAACATGTGTTGGATTGACCTGGAAGTGGCTCTCTGGAGCATGATTTATCTCGTGTGCCTGGCCATTTAAAGGACCCCATGCCCTTCACTGTCAGCTGCCTCCTGAAATTCTGGGAATAGGAGTGGATGTAAAAAGTGAGCAGAGACTGAGAGCTAGGAGTAGGATTCAGGGCTAGCACAGAGGAGGTTCCAGGAGACAGAAGAGAAGGGTCTGAGAGCAGGGTGAGAAGACAATTGGTGACAGCTGAGCAGGGAGAAGCTGAGCCGGACCACAGGAGACAGGAGACAGAAGAACCCAGACAAAGTAGTGAAAAGGGAAAAATAAAACAGAAAAGCTACAGTTTTATTTCTTTCTCTTCTTTTTGACATTTTTAAAAGAGTAAGTAGCAATATAAGAAGACACAGAATGCTAGGCAGTGGTGGCACACACCTTTAATCTTAGCAATCAGGAGGCAGAGGCATGTGGATCTCTGAATTTGAGGCTAGCCTGGTCTACAGAACTCCAGGACAGCCAAGGCTACACAGAGAAACCTTGTTTTGAAAAACCAAAACCAAATAAAATAAAATAAAATAAAATAAAAAGACAGAAAACAGCCCCCACCCTGCTCTTCCACGTAAGATCTTCCTTCTGTCATCACAGGCACACAGTCACCACTAAATGCACATTAAGTCACCATCGTGCAGGGCCACTGTCACACTTGGCTGCCTCTTGTGTGTGCTTGCACACATGTACAGTGACATGGCTCCATTGACTCTGTGTCACACAGGAGAGGTCTCAGTGCTTCAAAGACTCCCTGGATTCCGACTGTTGGCAGTGTGTGAGGCCCTAGCACAAAGGGCCTTC
The DNA here is from genome assembly GCA_028551405.1 of Uromys caudimaculatus. Taxonomy (NCBI): domain Eukaryota; kingdom Metazoa; phylum Chordata; class Mammalia; order Rodentia; family Muridae; genus Uromys; species Uromys caudimaculatus. Next base: position 139,120,626 of record CM052701.1, read on the forward strand.
TTCCTGTTTCTACAGTTTTGCCTTTTGTGCAATACTGGTGGAGGGAACCATTCAACACTCAGCCTGCTCAGGTGGTTTCTTGCACACTGACGTATATATTAGCATTTCCTCAGCATCATATCTTTAAATTGTCTAGTAGCTCATTTATTTTTGCATTTATTCATTTGTTTATGTGCGTGCGTGAGTGCATGTGTGCGTGACTCAGCCAGCTTTCTGGAGTTTCTTCTCTCTGCCCACTGTCATGTGGCTACCAGGCTCTGAGTTTGACTTTATGTTTTCTTGCACGTTTTGAGGTAGCAATGGATTTTTCTTTGTCAATCATTAATGCAATTCACTGAAAAATATTAAAATAGCCTTGTGTTCCTATGACTAATCAGAGTAGGATCCGTATGACTCCAGGATGGGGACATGTGTTTTTCTTTCTTTGCAGAAGAAGAAGAAAAGCCCTGTTTGGTTTTTATTAGGATTAGGCTAACTTCTTACAGTTTCTTACTGGAAAAGTGTGTTTAGTATTGGGGTCTCTACTGCTTGAGTTCAGGGAGTGAACGCCTGGCATTTTCTTGGCATAATATTTTAAACTGTTATTTACTATCATTTCAGTTTCTTTGGTGGTTTTACGGGCTAGATAGGTGTTCTATTTCTTCTTGAGCATTGATTTTGTATTTTTTAGAAATTATCCACTTGAAAGGGATTGTTACTTGCCTGGTGCCTGAGGAGGCCAGAGGACATTTGGAGCCCTTGAGATTGGTGTTCTGGACAGTTGTGATCCACCATGTGGTTCTCTGGAAGTTGCTAGTGCTTTTAACCGATGAGCCATCTCTCCAAGTCCCCTCTTTCATTTTTTAAATGATCCTGTGTTCGCAGGTTCCAGAGATGATGCCTCATTGGTGTGGGCATCTCAGGCAACTAGAGGACAAGTATGACCAAGAGACTAAGGAGCTTATTTGTCACAGTCATGACTGTACAGCTCTTATCACAGGACAGCCTTGTGTAAACGTCTCCTGCCTCACTATGACAGTCAACCACCCCGTGCCTAAAAGGCCTCTCTCACCAGTCTTTCTAGCTAAGGCCAGGCCATCTCCGACTCTTAACTCCTGATCCCATTGACGGTTCCCTTAGTGTCTAATCAAGGTATTTCATGACTGTTACATAAATGGAGTAATACATACAAAATTAACCAATACTGTGCTGGCTAGATTTAGGTCAACCTGACACTATAGCCATCTGAGACGAGGAAACCTCTATTGAGAAAATACCTTCGTTAAGATTGGGCTGCGGGCAACCAGGGTGTGATGGCAAATGCCTTTAGTCCCAGAAATCTGGAGTCAGGGGAGGTAGATCTCCAAGTTCGGGGCCATCCTGGTCTACAGAACAAGTTAAAGGACAGCCAGAGCTACACAGAGAAACCCAATCTCAAAACAAAACAAAACAAACCAACAAAACAAGATACAAAACAAAACCCCAAAAGACAACAAGAAATTCTCCAGAAAAACTGGACCACTGTGTGCAGGAAAATGTTTGTCAGAGGCTCACAAAGGTAGAGAGAGGCTACAAATCTAACCTCCACAGAGCAGGTCTACAGTTGGACACATAATGTTGCAACCTTGAGTTCAAAGGCCATCTAGAAGCAAGACTTGTTCCAGTCTGGGAGTCTTATCTGTAAAGATCACCATCCTCACAGGTGACATGCATGTGACAGAGGACAGTGTGCTTTACTTAGAGCACACTGATTTAAGTGTTAATTTGATATTAATATTAAAGCAGTATTTGACCAAATAATTGGATACCTTAATACAGTCAAGTTGACAATTAACACCATCATACATAGAACATGAAGTTTAGTGAGCCTGTTTTGTTTTTTTTTTTTTTTGGTTTATTTATTTATTTATTTATTTATTTATTTATTTATTTATTTATTTATTATATGTAAGTACACTGTAGCTGTCTTCAGACACCCCAGAAGAGGGCATCAGATCTCATTATGGATGGTTGTGAGCCATCATGTGGTTGCTGGGATTTGAACTCATGACCTTCGGAAGAGCAGTCGGCGCTCTTAACCGCTGAGCCATCTCTCCAGCCCCGTGAGCCTATTTTGTATTTAAATTACTTAATTATTATTATTTACTATTGTGTATATATAATGGGGACACCGTGCCACCGTGCATTTGTGGAGGTCAGAGGACAGCTTTGTGAACTTGGCTCTCTTTCACCTTTACACAGGTTCTGGTGTTGAGGCTAAAACAGCTCGGTGTGAGAAGCCAGCAGGGCTTGCACAGAAAACACCCTTAGCCACTGAGCCAGATTTGAGTCTTTAAAACAATTACCAAACGATTTTACGTGGTGGCAGCTGGTTCTGGAACACTGAGGTTTTCTGGACAGTTATGCCTTATGCACAGATTGCTCCACTTCCTCACGAGGGTGTCACGTGACCAGGGTGTTTTGTCTTTGCTACAGTCTCAGTCCACGCTTTTGTGTGGCTCACTTCTTCCCGAGCGCAAGTGTCTGTCTGTGCATCCTTCTTGGTGGGACAGCTATGCCCGCTGCGTGCCCCAAGGGAGGTTCCACATCCAGGATTGTCATCTGCCTGGAGAACCGCTCCTTATTACTGGGTAGCTGTCATGTATTACGATTGTTTGCCTAAAGCCTATTTGTTTACCCAGCATGATGGTGGATGCCTGCAGTTCCAGCACTGAGGAGGCCTGGAACTCAGTGTTTTAATACGTTGACCTCATGAACTTGTGGTGATTCCTCTGCTCCTGCCTGTGTGGAACTGCAGCGTCTGCCACTGTGCCCACCCTGAGTGTATTTTTTAGGTTAAATGATTTTCTTCTTCCTCCCATCTTCATCGACCTTTGAGAAGCATGCACCTTGTAATTATTTGCCTAGTTATTTTAACAGACAAACTTTGTGCAGCAAGTGTGACCGGGGAGAATAGTCCTGGAACAAGAGTGAGGCAGAGAAGCATCCAAACCCCAAAAATCTCATTTTGAGACCAGCAGGGTATGGATCTCTTCCTCCCTTGTCTTGGCCTGCATGCCCCGGGGCACGTAGCATCATGACCTCCAACCTTCTTGAGGAAGTCAGTAGCCTCTTGGCCAAATTACAAGTTTAAACATCGGGAGACCCCCTTCATACAAATGAAGTATTCATAGCACCTCAGCCCCAGGCAATAATGTACTCTGTCCCCGAAAAACCCCTACCTACTCCCCAAGGCTTATAGAGCCCTCTCGTTACTCCTAAGTAGAGAGAGCTGCTGTTTTATGGGCTGTCATCGAGGACAGCTGTTACCTTCTATCTCACCTCTGTCGAGGTGGAGCCTTGACTGGCACACCGTCCTGCTTATAACAACGCCTGAAAGGACTTGCCATTAGTCGTTCCTACTTGCCATGCCTTGCTTGGCACTGCAGACATCACGTGAGTTTCATCTTGCATTTTCACACAAGACAGGACTGCTGCTATTGGGCAGAGTTCAATAAAATGTCCCTATTCTAACTACTCTTGTGTGCAAGTTTCACCTTTATGCATACCTGTGAATATAAGCACATGTTTGTGTGTGTGTTGGTTCACGTGTGTACATGTACTTATGGAGGTCAGAGATTGACCTTACATGTCTCTTACTGACTTAGAACTCACTAATTAGGCTAGGCTCCTTATCAGCGAGCCACGAGGATGTTCCTGTCTCCATCTCCCCAGCACCGGGATTACAAGCCTGCACCACCATTCCCAACTGTTTATGAGGATGCTGGGGATTGAACTCAGGTCCTTGTAATGTGCAACATCCACTTTACCAACTGAGCCATCTCCTCGTCCTGTGTGCAGGTTTTCAAACATGTCCATAGAGTATTAGATGCTTGGCAAGGGTGTAGCATGACTTATTTTCTGTGCCTGGCCCTTTAAGGGTTCCCCAGTGGCTAGTCAACTGACTCTTTGGGAATGCTTAGCTGTTAGAACTGCTTGACCTTATGACCTTCGGGGACTTCTGGGAACAGGAGAGGAAAAGAAGAGGAGGAGGAAGAAGAGGAAGAGGAGGAGGGGGGAGAAGAAGAAGAAGAAGAAGAAGAAGAAGAAGAAGAAGAAGAAGAAGAAGAAGAAGAAGAAGAAGAAGAAGAAGAAGAAAGCCAGCAGAGGCTGAGAGTGACTAGGATGGGGGTAGGATTGGAGTAAGGTCCAGGAGACAGGAGGAGTGGGGTCCAGGGTCAGAGAGTAGGGTTGGAGAAGCGAGAGGGGAGGGGAGGAGGGGGGAAGAGGAGAGGAGAGGAGGGGAGAGGAGTCTACCTGTGCAACCAGCACCCAAGGGTCAAATATGCAGTTCCCCTCAGAAAAGACAGGCCGGCCTGCAGGAGAGGCTTTCCTACTCACACCACTAGAGCTGGGCCTCCATGCAGATCCGCACTGGCCTCTCTAGTGCCCCTCAGCCTATCAGGACCAACTCTCTCCATAGTGGTGGTATACACCTTTAATCCCTACACTCGAGAGGCAGAGGCAGGCGGATCTTCAAGGCCAGCCTGGTCTACAGAGTGAGTTCCAGGACAGCTAGGATTACACAGAGAAACCCTGTGTCCAGAAAAAAAAAATAAATTCTCCTTTGCAGTCTCTAGGGTCTCCCGGGCAGTCTGGCTCCAGGCCACAAACTTCCAAGAAACTACAGCACCATAGAAGCCATGAGCACTTGTTTTTCACTGTCCTTGGAATGTCAAGGCTATGAGGCTGTTTGCTGAATCCCCATCTGTGTTTCAATGGCATGTGAGAGGTCTCCTAAGGAATGTCACCCTGGAGCAGAGGCTGTGTTCTTCCATCCCCTACCTCTGACCCTGTGCTGATGTCAGGAGGGAATGTAGCTCTTCAAGGTGTGACAGACACTTCCGAGGACGAGCTGCCCACCCAACTTGCCACCAGTATGTATGTGAGGGCTTGAGACAGGGTTTCTCTCCGTGCAGCCCTGGCTATCCTGAAACTCAGTGTAGACCAGGCTGGCCTCAAATTCAAAAGACCCTCCTGCCTCTCTGCCACCCCCTCTACCACCTTTGTCTTTCCACTGTGTCATGTGACATGAGCAAATTTAAATAAGATTTAGTGTGCAAAGAAAGGATTCTATTTTGTAGATGGAGGAGCTAGCTCAGGCAAAGCCACGAGGAATGTGGAGCTGTGACTCTGAGGTGGCCTGGCCATCTGAAGAGCTTGGTAAGACCCAGACCTTGCTGAGACTTGTCTCTACAGGTTGGGCAGAGTCAGGCCCCAGTTCTTTACATGTCATAGGCTGAGTCTGGAGACTAGTCAAGTGTCCCCAGGACCCGAGGGACAGGAGTGTCAAGCCATAGAATGGAAGGGTACAGAGGTAAAACAAGAACACGAAGGAGGCTGTCTTGGGGAAGGTGGGGGGTGGGTAGGCAGACCTAACCTGTTGCAATGGAGACCTGTCTTAGATGGTACTGGTCTAAGGCAAGTTCACCTGGGTAAACTGAGCTTGTAGAACACAACCACCTTTTACTAACTTTCTTTCATGCCCAGAAACCACTCCAGTTCCTGAAGTAGATGGCTTGGGGGCTGGGCTAACTTGTACCTGATCAGACTGCTTTGCAGGCCAAGCACAATGGGTTTATACTCCATCCTGGAGTCTCCAGGTCACAGAATTCACCTGTGATGTCTCAGTGCTTTCGCTAGCAAGCAACTGGTTCCACCAGACCAGGCTAACATCCAATCTGCGCCCACCCAAGCTGCCAGTGGGGGGCACAAGCAAATAGTCATATCCACAGAGGCTCAGCTTCTTCCCATGTATCTTGTTTGATTTTCTATGGTTGAGTAAATGATGACACTGCCAAGCCAAGTAGGGCATTAAAAGATGCAGATTGCTGGGTATAGTGGCACATGCCTTTAATCCCAGTACTAGAGAGGCAGATCTCTGAGAGTTTGAGACCAGCCTGGTCTACAGAGTGAGTTCCAGGACAGCCAGGGCTACACAGAGAAACTCTGTCTTTAAAAAAATAAATAAATGAATGGTGTATTCTGCCCACAGTGCACTTCATGACTTGGCTGGGAGGCTCAAACTTATCCATTCGGGGGGACAGGACCTCCCTAGGGGGATGGCCACAACCTGAGCTACCTTGATGCCCTTTTTCCCCAGACACTTAGTTTTGGTAAGGTGGGTAAACCAAGCTATTGACTTACTTCTAGGACTGGTCCAGCTGCAGTCAGATTTTCCTTCTCAGACTCTGTTACACACAACCCCTGACTTTGTAGCTATTCCAACAGGCACAAACAGAACCCTCTATAAGATGGCCCCGTCCTCCTCCCATTCCATGTCTCCCTCCTGCTCCAATCAGAGCCACAATCACCTTTCTATAGTGCCCCTGGTGGAAAGAAGGAACCCCTAACCTCTTGGTCTCTGGGCCTCCTAGCCCACCCTCAGCACAAAAATCTACTTGCTCACTTGCTCAGTAATAATACCATGGTGAGACATAGGGCAGAGGAACTCAGCTACACCAGCGGCCCCTGCTGGGCATTATGAGAAATACAGCCCAGTGTGACCAGTACTTTTTACTAAACACCAGTGATCCCCTGCTGTAAACAGGCCCGATTCTCTGTCAGGGCTGCCTGAAATCAGGTAAACCCGAGGGTGATCCTCTACCACCCACTGACAGTGGGAAGCAGCAGCTTCAGGCAGAGCACATCTCTGAGCAGCACCCCAAGTCTGGAGGCAGGTGCCTCCTCAAGGGCTCTGAAGTCAGAAGACAGGCTTCCAGCAGTGCTGTGGAGCTGAGGTCTGTGTGCACTGGTCCTGAGAGGTACAACCAACTAGATGAAAGTGGAGTCCAGAGGCCCTGGATCCTGCTGGCTGAGAGCTCGGGCCTCAAACAGCTGCTTGATGAGTGTAGACTTCTCCTGCTCCAGCTTTGTGATGCGTTCACTCTTATCAGTCACCTCCTGGGAGGCGGCAGGCAGGCGGTCAGGTCGGGGCTGGCCAGGTGGTCAGGGCTGTCTGGGCCTCCAGCCCCAACCCCATCTTCCCACACCTCACCTGAGTGAGAAGCCGATTCTGTTCTTTCAGCATGAGGATGGTCTGCTGCTGCCAGACTGGAGTTGAGGGTGAGGTGGGGCCCAGGGGCCCCAAAGAGGATGAAGGCAGAGCCTGTGGGAGTACATAGTCAGGGAGGCCTCTCCTGCCATAGCATCCAGAACAAGGACAAGGGGTGCCAGGCAGCCTCCAGAGCACTCACTCTGCCAGAACAGGCTGCAGTCAACAGCTCCCCCAGGCACCGGGCCACCTCCTGTACTTTGGGCAGCAACCTCCCCAGAGAGCGGGGGCTTCCTTCAGCCCCAAAGTCCTGGAACAGAAGCAGGGAATGCCAGGCCATGAGGAAATCCCTGCACCTGGCACTGCTGTTCCCCTCAAGTTTCTGCTCAGAGTCTAGAGAGAGCCCACCCAGGGCAGGGGTGGCCCGGCACTCACGGAGGCAGCTCGGCTCTGGCTCAGAAGGCGCTGACGTTCCTGCACACGCTGCAGCTGCTGCTGGTACCATTCGCGGCCCCGAGCCATCATCTCAAGGCCCTGCAGCAGTACCTCCTGTTCCTGGTCTAACTCCTTCATCTGCTTCAACTATAACACACACGTGCACATAGGAATGTACTCATGCCAGTAAGCAGATTGGCACCATGCACACCGCACACACCTGCGTGCTCCAGGAGCTGCAGGTGTGGAAGTTGAGACCTGTGCACAGGCAGACCAGCACACAGACACAATTACATCAGCACACGTGCAGTCTGCAAATGCATACAGGGAAAGAACCAGCTTATCCAGGGAAGGTTCGAACTTATGCCTTGGAGAACACAGCCCAGTTCTTCCTCTTTTGATGATGGCAGTACTGGAGACTGGCCTCTCTACTGGGGCTTCCCCAGGGCAACAGACAGCACAGCTTAAAGTAATCATGCTTCTTGTGCACTGAGCTAGCTGCAGGGTGAGCCTCATGCGGTAGGCAGGGCAGGGTCCCACACTCTGTCTCCAGGCACCTCTAAATAGCCGCTTCTCCCTCTGCCTGACTTTGACTGTCTTCTCTTAAGCCCAGCTATGAGAGAAACTCATAGCTGACCACAGGGATTCCCCAAGTAACCAGGCTCATGGGTTCTCCCTGGTTTCCAACCTTCTGGACAACACAGGGTCCCTCAGAGTCCTGGCCCCTCTCACCAGGCCGCTGTCCACACCATTGGTGATGGTATGCCTTCGACGCTCGCCTCTGCCTCGTGGAGCTTGCCGGGCTTCACCTGTGCCCGTGTCCAGGGTCTTGCAGGTTGTTGCACCTGTAACAGTTAGGGTCATGGCTTAACCCTAGGTCAGCCTAATGGCCTCATAATCTCATCCCGGCTCCCCAACCCTTCCAGAACCCTCCAGCTAACTCTGACAGTGCAAAGCCCGGGCACCAGGCCTGTACTGGATCCTCTGTCAGTATTGATTCCTGAGTGTGCTTTTGCTTTATCTGTTGACTTTGTGCCTAGTTAGGACTTGGTCTCCTCTCTTTTTTTTTTTTTTTTTTTTACACAGCAGAGGAGGGGTGAGTATAATTGGGGACCTGCAGTCTGACTAGAGGACCAAAAGGATCAGTAGCAACTGCAGCAGACTGGCTTCTTCTGTCACTGGTAACTGCCATGCCCCTCCCTCTTGGCAACAGATAATGTTTCTTGTGCTCTTATCTCATTTCCATAATTTGATTATAAATGAGGTCTGCTTCTGGCTCTGCCCCACCCCCACCCCCACGCCATGTCTCTCTAATTCTAGAAGGACCTCCTCTCCCATTGTCTGTCCTTACACAGGAGCAAAGAAATTCAGTGAGCAGTAGCCCAGGTTCCCATGTAGCCACTAACATCCACATTTCTTCTTGGAACTTGGAGAGGGGAGAGAAGTGAGTCATCTGAAAAAGTCCTGAGATGCTGATGATATAGTCTAGCCTTGCTACACAGTAGACTATGCAGTGAAGGCTACCATCTCCTCTTCCCAGCCCCACCTCCCTGAAGGCTGTCAGAAAAGAAAACCTCCATGCCTTTCAGACTGAAAGTAGAATTGTTCCTGGTGACAGGCTCACATGTCTTGCTTGGTTTGCTGAGTCTCCTTGTGCACAAGAATAAATGGGTAGGGCCGAGACCGCAAGACATCCTTGATCAGAATTTGGATTCCCAGTGAGATGCTTATGCTACCCACTGTGACCAGTCCAGTTCCACAAAGGATGACCAGAGCAAGAGACACCTGGTAGTGCTGCCGAAACAACCACAGACTCATCCATCCCAGAGGCAGAAGGCGGAAGAGGACCAGGGTGGTCAGGGTAGCCCAACTGCTTACTCTGAAGGCCAAGGATGAGGCCTTAAGGGAGAGCAGCAGTAGCTTCCGCAGATGCAAACAGATGGAGTTCAGCTCCAGAAGTAGAGATACCATAGAGAAGCCCACAAAGTGGCCAGACACAACAGCGGTGCTGAGGCAGCTCACTACCACCAAATGATGACAGAGAAGGTCCCAGGCCTGGGCTAATGTCTGATTCCGCAGCATGTCAACTCCATCTGCCATGAAATAACCCACTGACACTGCTACTAAGACCCGTGCCCACGATGGGTGACCATGAATCGGGTCGGTGACCATCTGAGGAAACAGCCACAGCACAGCCAGCGCCCCTGATCCAGAGAGTAGGCTGTGTATCAGCGAAACGAAAATGTTCCGCCACATCCAGTGGTCCTGAACAGATTCCGGGGTGGGCAGTAGCTGCAGCCTCCAATGCAGCCCCCGAAACGCTGCGAAGGAAGCGCCAGCCACAAGGAGTCCCCCGGATGCCATGGTCTGGCGGGTCAGCTAGGTTTCAGTCTGTTTCTTTGATCCTAGTGCCTGATGCCCGGGACCTCGAAGGTCCCGGGTGGAGTCGGGATCTGGCTTTTCCACCCGGCCGTGCCAGGGTGGCGTGGGGGGCTTACCCTGCTTCCCTCACCTGCCCTGAGAGGTTGGGGGGCAGGGAACAGGGGCAGGGAGTCACCCAGTGCCTGACAAAACATATCAGATACCTATCAAGAGTATCAAAGAGTATCAAAGGGTGAAAGGTAAGAGATGAAATGGATAGGCCCTGGTGGGGTGACCCACACCTTTGATCCTAGCACTCAAGTGGCAGAAACAGGCAGATCTCTGTGAGTTCAAGGCCATCCTGGTTTACATAGTGATTTCCAGGACAGCCAGAAGTATGTAGAGAGACCCTATCTCAAGAACAAAAACAAAAACCAAAGCAACCAAGCAACCAACCAAACAAACAAACCAACAAACAAAAACAGATGGACAGGCAGAACCCTCTGGTTCTCTCCACACCTTTCTCAACTGCACGGGCCCTGTGGCCCAGCACCTGAAGTGGGAAAACTAATTCTCCACTGGTGATGGAGATCTAATTCTTGCCCAGAAGCAATCACAGTATAAAGCAAGCTGTGCATGTATGTGCAGAGGCAGTGCAGATATTTGCCAAAGACTCCTGTGAACGTTGTCTAGAGAACCTCCCCACCTACCAGAAGTGGGGCGCAGGTAGTGGGGAAGGCAGCTTCCCTCAGGCCTTCCAACCCTATCCCTGGCAGCAGCATCACCACCGAGGCTAAGCCATCGGACTGAGTGACAGAGATACAATAACTGGCTCGGATGTGCATGACAAAGACTCTAAAGTTCATGTCCCAGCCTACTGTGCCGAGTGGCCTGCTGTTTCAGGGTGAGGCCATGAGAAGTACAGAGGATTCTGCCTCCAGAGGGTGGGGCCAGAGCAGGTGCTGGCAATGAGTTCGAGGAAGGAACCTGGGACACCTGTCTCTGATTTGCACAGAAAAGAGGCATATACCATGGGGATTTGAGGCCACATGTGTGTTGGGAGGACTTTCATGGGGAGCTAAGTGGTTCTGGGGCTCTTCCAAAGCTTTGTCACATATACCGCATCCTTATCCGGACCTTGGCTAACCTGTAAAGAAGTTAAAGCTGGAATGGAACCTTGCTTGAGGCTTACAGAGCAATGGCTAAGTCTTACCCAGGCGTAGGCCCTGAGTCAGGGCCACACAAGGTGAAACAGATCTGTACCGCACACAAACCCTGAGCCCGTCCATTACACACAGTCCCATTCCAGGGCTGACTTCAAATTCACAGCCACCGAGATAACCAGCTATGTCCAGAGGACCAGGGAGCCAAGGCTTGAACTGCAAGTAGAGCTCAGTCTGCCCCCCCACACACACACTCTGTGTGCGTGTTCATCTCAGTTCACAAGGGAGTAAGGGCTGCCGTGTTGCCAAATCCCTGTTTTGAGGTGGTAGGATATGGCTGAAGTAGGAGAGGTCTGGTGAGGCTGGCAAAGCAGTGGCCAGGACCAAAAACGGACTGCAGCTCCACGGGTGGGCAGCCCTGACAGGGCGGTGCACATTGAAGGGGGAGTAGGGTTGGAAGAGAGGCTTGGTTCCTGAGAACCTGCCTCCGTGTTTAGGCATAATGCAGGTCCTGTTCTCAAGGCAGACAGGGGGCTATTGAACAGACTCCTGTCCCTGCCAACTAGACCGGAAGGAGGGAGAGGAGCCTGCTGGATTCCCCAGAGAGTGGTCTGTGTCTGCAACAGCCCGGCACAGCAGATTGCTGTGGGACACACACGCCCTTCTCAGCATCATCCATACACCCAACCTTCAGCACTTGTGCTAGGTGCTCCTATGCCCCGTCCTCTGCCTGGGTGGAGAAGCAGGACGGGTTGTCTCTGCAGGGTGTCACACTGAGAAGGACCTTCAGGACAGGTTAGAGCATGAACACTTTTAAGAAGAAACGTGAGCACAAGCAGCCAGGCAGAAATGAGGATGAGGACCCAGATGTTCCCAGATCTAGGGCAGGTACAGTGGGCAGCATGCCTTCTCTCACCGCCACAGATGCTCCAATACCTAGCTCAGGTTTGAGACAGTGGGCTTCTCCTGCGTGATCAGAGTTGCTTACCTGCCTTTGGCCCTGGTATCAGGCCTCTGCCCGGAGCTCACACAGGCACAGGCCGAAGACCCTTTCCAAATCCAGGTGGCCCCAACTTTGCTTAAGAGGCTCTGGGGTCTGCCCACAGTCGTCCCCAACTCCATCCCTCTGACAAGACCCTGCTGGTCTCCAGTTTCTAGCACGAGTCCCTGGAATTAGGAGGTGGGACTGGGGACCACCCAAACTCACCCGAATCCGCGCTGGGGATACGCTCCAGCGCCTTGCTCAGGGGCCGCTCGGGCTCTGTAGGGCATGGCGCTGCCTCCACTGGGACACATAATAACTCAGAGTTCCGGGAGGTGCCACTGGGGCCAGCAGGAGCAGGGCGTGCACTCGGAGGCAGAGGCTTCCTCTCCAGGACAGTCCGCGGCTCATCGGCAGGTGCGAACATCAGGCGCTGCTGCAGGGACGACTGGTCCCCAGGCCGGTCTGCGACGCGTGCCTGATCCCGCGGGCCGCCATCGGCGTTCAGCAGCGAGGTGCGCAAGCCCGCCACAAAACGCTCGAAGGTCAGGTAGCCATTGGCCGGGGCCACCTGGCGCAGACCCTCGAGCACACCGCGGGGCAGCTCGCGTGCGTCCGCACCTTGCCAGCGGGATTCGATCTCGCGCAGATGCACGTAGCCGCGCTGCCGGTCGTCCAGGATGTCGAAGAGGGTGCGCAGGCTCTGGAGAAAGGCTCGCGGTAGCCCCTCCGTGCTAGGAGCGGGCGCAGCGTGCGATGGACGGCCACGCTCGGCCATCGCTGCCACGGCCATGGGCTCCTAGCTTTCACCTGCGTTGGTCCCCGCCAGACCAGAAGGCAGAATCTGCAAGGCGACACGCGCGCCCCGTGGCGACAATAGCTGCTGTTTTTGAATGGAGCTGTGCTCGCCGCCGCGTCAGCGTTCATTAATATTCACGGCGGCTATTGGTCGAAACTGGCCCATCTGCTCCGGGATTGGCTCGGCAGCCACCAGTCCCAGTTTGATTTCCCCTGCAGTAAGGGCGGGCTCCTACACCACCCGGCCGGGAAGTGGGTCCCGGGAGACGTGACGAGAAACGGGTTGAACCAGCCGGAGTTCCTACCGCTGCTCCCCAAGATCCCCCTGCCTCCCCGTCCACTATCCCTCCTGCCTTGTTAGAGCCCTTTCTCTGGTTCATAGGCGCTCCGCCTTGCCAGCCACTTCTCTGAGGGGCGGAGCGTGGGGCCCTTCACAGATCTTGTACCCCTAGTAGCCTCACAAGTAAGATAGAGTGTCTAGCCCCTCCTGTTCTCCTCGGTCCTTTACACTGAGGGTCCCCTGGCCCCAGGCGCCGATTGACTCTGGGGCTCCTTTCTCTTGCATTAGGAACGCCCCAAGAGGATTATAGGCTCCAGACAGTTGGGCGCTCTACTTCACTGAGGCCTCTGTCCCTACAACTGCCAGCTCTACCTTTGGTCCTTTGGGACAGTCTGTCTAGTCCTGCCAACTATAGGACAAAGCCAAGTTATCTTCTGTCCCCAGATGCCCATCCGGTGACCAGCTCCCTTGGTGCTATGGTCCTAGTCCCCTGCTCTGACCCTTTTTAGGGACATCACTAGCCATCATGATCTGGCCCTCACAGTCCTGGCCTAGCTCTGCAGTGGGACCACTCAGCCCTTCTGTCTCGGATTCTAGGCATTAGCCTGCATTCTTGACCCAGAAGCCCATCTCAGGGCTGGCCAGGAGCACCCCCTAGAGGCCAGGGAGATCCTTAGGATGCTTCACCCCTTCTGCCAACTCATTTGCCTGTTCTCTATGCCCACACCTGCTCACCTTCCCAAACTTCTGAATGTCACTGAAACAAATGTAGCCGCTGAGAACAGCCCATCTGCTTGTACTTTCTAAACACACTGAGAGACTCTTCACCAACGTTGCTGGATGCCTGCAGACAGACCCTTAACTCAGGACTTCACTCCAGCCCATCTGGGCAGGCCTCTGGCAACAGGGCATGTGTCTCAAGCTGTGGAAGCAACTTCCCTGCCCAGTTCCCCTGGCTCCACATTTCTAGGGCTTGTTCATTAAAAATTGGTTTTATTTGTTTGTTTGTCTTGAGTCAGGGTCTTACTATGCAACCTTGGCAGGCCTGAAACTTGCTAGTAGACCAAGCTGACCTGGAACTCAGAGCTCCTGAGTGCTAGGATTAAAGGTGTGCTCTACCACACCCATCTCACCCAAAGTTGTTCATTCACAGTAAGGTCTTTCTGTGGGCCCAGAGTTCCATGGAGCTTAGCTACCCCTTTGGGGGCAGACCTGGTCAAAGCCCCGCTGATGTCTCACATGTTAAGTACTTCTTGTCTTGCCTAGTCTAGGGTGTCCATCCATGCTCCCTTTCTTCAAGGCCCTGGGCTACATGAAGAGGGCTATCCTCTGTATTGATTGATTGCTATGGACCCTTCGGACTTTGCCCAGGCACCTGCTTTCTCTGCCCCTGCCCCCATGAATTACTGTGATGTTTGGGAATAAAACAGAGCCATTCCAAGGCCAAGCATTGGTCTGAAATATAGGCATAAAAAGCATACAGGAAGCTTTATTTGGTGAGGGGATAGGGTACCAAGCTAGGATGGGGCCTTGGGGGTTCCCGGGACAAATGCTTAGCTAGGTACAGGAGTAGCCACTTACACAAAGTGAACCCAATACTGCTCAGTACAGCAGAACGAATGAGACTCAGCCCATGGCTTGGTGAACTAAGGCTACTTGCAGAGAAGATAAGAGACTGTGGGCGCTGGGGAGGCTCATGAGGTCCAGCTTCTGCCTAGGTGTGATAGGCAGCTAATAGTTGCTAGGGGAGGGAGTCATATTCCTTAGCAGTGAAGCTTTGCTCAGGTAAAGAACCTCCAACTGACGTTCATGCTAACAGTTCTGATTAAATGCAGTGACACACACACACACACACACACACACACACACACACACACACACACACAGACATGAAAG
>CM052701.1:139135652-139165012 GCA_028551405.1 Uromys caudimaculatus
AAAAAAAAAAAAAAAAAAGGACATAAGAGCCCCTCACTGTCCAGAGCCCTGGAGAAGGTAGCTGAGGCTGGCTCTGGATCTCTGGGCTTCCCTATGACTGAGAGTGGAATCAGTGCTTAGCTCTGAGCTCAGGACAAAGGTAGGCAACCCCCTGTCTTTTCTGGCCCTGTGACTTTCAGTTTTGCTGCCACCCCAAGGAACTTCCAGAATTCAAACCAGGGATTATGTTCTCACTGTGCCAACCACATGCCTTGGTGAGAAGTGTAAAAGGGTGTGTAGGTCAGCAAGACTCCAAGG
Source organism: Uromys caudimaculatus (assembly GCA_028551405.1). NCBI lineage: Eukaryota > Metazoa > Chordata > Mammalia > Rodentia > Muridae > Uromys > Uromys caudimaculatus. Next base: position 139,135,950 of record CM052701.1, read on the forward strand.
CCTTTTGATGTGGCTCGCACTGACGTGGCAAGCCAGCCCTGCTGCCTAGTCCAGGCCTGCCCTAGGTTTTTCTGGTCTCCACTCTGGCCTCAGTCCTCAGCCCTTGACCACAAAATGTCAAAGGGGAAGACTCTCCTGGTAGGTGGGACAGCGGTGGGTCCAGTGGGCCGTCACCAACCTAACAGCCACCTGAACCCTTGCCTGCCCAGGGAGGCATGGTCTTCTGGTCCTGGAAATGCTGTCAGCTATTCAAACCTGGGAGTCTGACCGTGATCCTCATCCACACCTTGAGGCAGAATTTAGGGGTCTATCCTGATCTTGGAGGCCCACAGGACACACCTGGCCTGTCTCCCTATAGGCTTCCTTACCTGCCTGGCCCCAAAGGCAATACTAACTGCCCTGGACTATGGCCTGTGATGTGGAATTCATGCTGACCTGACTCCTGTCTGTCGACCACCCTCATCTCCACATATTTTCTGGAATTATCTTTCCATTGCAAGGCATCAGGGCAGCCTATTTGCTCATTCATTCATTCATTCACTCATTCAGCCAGCGCTCTCTGAACATTTTGCTGTGACCCAATCATGGCGGTGCTTGGCTTGGGATCTAACGCTCATCGGCTCAGTAGACAGTCTGTTCCTGTGTGTCTGCTATTCATGGCAGGTGACAGAGGGAGAGCAATGGCCAAACAGTGCCCTGCCTCCTGGGCTTACTTCTCATGGAGTGGTCAGGCAAAGAATGTAAGAGAGCGCTGTGACCGAGGAAGGGTGTTCAGAGAAGAAGGGTGTTCAGATGGGAGAAAAGCCATCCATTGCAAAGAGGCAAGGTTAGGCTGTGGGTGAAGACTAAAATCCTTTTGGTCCAAGAGAATTTATGGCCTCCACTCTACCAGCCAGAATTTCCATCTGAAGTGCTGGTGGAAGAGGCTGTGTGCCGAAGCTGCCTGCCTAAACACATTGGACCTTGACACAAGTTAGTTAGCCTGTGTAGACCTGAGAAAGATGCTACTTTTTATTTTGGATCCTAAAGCACCATTTAAATTTTTTCCCTTCAGATTTATGTATCTTGTTTTACATGTATGAGTATTCACACGTCACACTCATGCCTGGGGAGATTTAAAAGAGGGTGTCAGACTCTCCTGGAACTGGAGTTAGGGATGGCTGAGAGCCATCATGTGGACAAGAGGCCTTACCTGATGATCTCACCCTAACTCTCCGGCCTCACCTTTGAATTTTTTTTCTGTTTTGCTGTTGTTGTTGTTGTTGTTTGAGACAGGGTTTCTCTGTGTAGCCCTGGCTGTCCTGGAACTCACTCTGTAGACCAGGCTGGCCTCGAACTCAGAAATCCACCTGTCTCTGCCTTCCGAGCTCTGGGATTAAAAGTGTGCACCACCACTGCCCGGCGAGCAGACAGTTTTAAAGCTAGTTTCTACAAAAACAGAAAAACAAAGCTGTGGCATAAGCTGAGCCTTTATAAATTTCTTTTTAAGACTTACTTATTTTATGTATATGAGTACACTGTCACTGTCTTTAGATACACCAGAAGGGGGCATTGGATCCCATTAGAGATGGCTGTGAGCCACCATGTGATTACTGGGAATTGAACTCAGGACCTCTGAAAGAATAGGCAGTGCTCTTAACCACTAACCATCTCTCCAGCCCTTTTTTTGTACTTTTTACAAGAGGCTTTAGCTATATCAGGTGATGGTGGGACTTGCCTTTAATCCCAACACTCCGGAGGCAGAGGCAGGCAGATATCTGTCTTTGAGGCCCGCCTGGTCTACAAAGTGAGTTTCAGGACAGCCGGAACTATACTGAGAAATCTCATCTCGGAAATAGAATACAGCACACACAAAACAACAACAAAAACAAACAAACAAACAAACGAGGCTTCATGAAAAAGCAAATTAAAGCAGTAAAGGGCTGCAGAGCCAGTCTGGAAAAACCAAGTTCCTAAAGGTAGGCAGGTGATGGGTGGTGGGTTAGCCTGGGTCTGGCCTCCTCCCAGAGCTAGCAGTGGTGTTCTAGGTGAATGCTTACAGGATCAAGCAGACTTTCCAACTTCAGCATCCAAGGAGAGAGGCTCCCAGGCCACTGTCTTGGTTATGGGTTGCTCAGGGGATTAGTCAGAAGAAAGAGAGACACTGAAGGATAAATTTTAGGCTTCTCAGCAACAAGGGAATCAGCCTCTCAAGAATTGGGGGCTAGCAGCTTCCCAGAAGCACTTTTCCAGAAGTAACTTTTCCCAGTTTCACAAAAGGCACTTTTAGCAAGTCAATTTCCGAATACCAAAACCTTTTATCTGATCTAGGGGTTGTCCAAGGAACTAACATCTAAGCAATTCTCAGCTATACGAGACTTCCTGGTTTGCCAGGTATGGCCTGGGACAAAGTCATGCTAAGGTTACTTCAAAGCCGAGGTGCCATCACTCCGGAATTCACGCCAGAAACAATGGCTCTGCAAAAATTCTGCTACAGACCACCCTTCCGGCTCTGGACAGGCAGAAAGCTGGGTTAGGTCTGGTCAGCCCGTTGCGGGTACCTCAGACTCCCTTTCAACCACAGGGCAAGGATAGAACAGCTACGTCCACGTGGGGAGCGTGATGTGATGGGAGTTACTTAGGAGAGAAACGCCTAGGCCTTGGGGGACTAGGAGGGCCTGGTCTGGACCATACATCTTGAACGGAGTTAGACTGGGAGGCCAGGTTCAAGTCCGGGAAACGCGCAGGGGAAACTATTTTAAAAGGGATTGGAGCAGGGCGGAGCCAAAGAGGACCAAACTGGAGCTCAAGAGGAAAGACGGGCGGGGTCCCGGGTGGAGGTGCTGCACCCTGGGCCCGCCCCCTGGGATCTTGGCCGCAGGCCTGGTCTCGTGACATTGGTCAGAAAGTCACGAGTACAGGCTGAGCCTGCAGCTGCTGTAGCAGTATGGCCTCGGAGAGGGATGTCCGCGCACAGCTGCAGCGCGCGGGCCAGGATCACCTCCTGCGCTTCTGGGGCGACCTGGCTCCGGAGCCTCGAGCTGCGCTGCTAGCGGAGCTCGCCTCCTTGGAGGCCGACGCGCTGCGCGAGCACTGCCAGCGCGCCTCAGCCGCGGGCGCGCTAGCCCCGGGTCCTCTGCCCGACCTGGCGGCGCGCCTGCAGCCCCTGCCCCCAGAACGCGTGGGCAGCGCGATCCGCTGCGACCAAGAGACACGCCTGCGGTGGGAAGAGGAAGGTAGGCAGCGCCATACCAGGCGGGGGTTGGGCAGGCGCTGCCCGTGGCGACCGGAAGAGTTTGTGCCTACGGGGGTGCGGGGAGTGTGGCGGAGTGGAGGGGACGGACTAGGGAAGTGCTGCTGGGAGATATTTGTCTTACAGCTCCTTCCTCCTGCACTTAGTAGACCCCGAAGTCGTGCAGTAGCAAGCTCACTAGTGGCTCTCCAAAGTAAACGAGGCCTTTTCTAACGACACGCCTCTCCTCCAGGTTTCCGACAGATTGCTCTGAATAAGGTAGCTGTTCTGCTGCTGGCCGGTGGGCAGGGCACTCGCCTGGGCGTCACCTACCCCAAGGGCATGTATCAAGTTGGGCTGCCCAGCCAGAAGACCCTGTACCAACTGCAAGCAGAGCGTATCCAGCGTGTTCAACAGTTGGTTGGCCAGCGACTGGGGACCCACTGCACCGTGCCCTGGTGTGTCCTCCATGCCAACCTCCCAGAAAGACCACCCCTAAAAGACCCAGGCCTGCCCCACACCAAGACCTTAGACCCAATCTTAGCACAGCCCTAGACAGGGCCCAGTACTTGCCCTTACTAATCCCCATCTAGACCTGTTCCTCTCACACTTGCCAGATTGAGCCAGATTCCCCTGGAAGCAGCTCACAGCTAGGACATTTACAGGTACATCATGACCAGTGAGTTTACACTGGGACCCACAATCAAGTTCTTCAAGGAGCACGACTTCTTCCACCTAGACCCCGCTAATGTGGTGCTATTTGAGCAGCGCATGCTACCTGCTGTGACCTTTGAGGGCAAGGCCATCCTGGAACGGAAAGACAAAGTTGCCATGGCCCCAGGTATGGCCCACACCTTGGACAGGGGAAGGTTGCCCCACCTGGGCCACAGAGTACAGCTGTGGGTCAGGAGGCCTGACTCCCAGGTAAGATGTGGCAGGCTATGTGGCCCCGGGCCAGTCGGGAGTCATAGGCTCTTGATGGCTTGTGCTCCTGCAGCATTTATTAGACCGAGCAGGAGATCAGGGCGGAGTCCGTGGGTAACCATTCCTTTCTCCTTTGTAGACGGCAACGGGGGCTTGTACTGTGCACTGGCTGACCACCAGATCCTGGAGGACATGGAGCATCGGGGTGTGGAATTTGTGCATGTGTACTGTGTAGACAACATCTTGGTGCGGTTGGCTGACCCAGTCTTCATTGGCTTCTGTGTGCTTCAGGGAGCAGACTGTGGTGCCAAGGTGAGCACCAAGCTTTCATTTTCCTTGGCACTTGGCTCTGCCTCTTGCTAAATCCCATCCCTCCTACTCCTGGCCCTCTGAATCCGTGCCCGTGGCTGCAGGTGGTGGAGAAAGCGTACCCCGAGGAGCCAGTGGGTGTGGTGTGCCAGGTGGATGGTGTCCCCCAGGTGGTGGAATACAGCGAGATCAGCCCTGAGATTGCTGGGCAGCGTGGGGCTGATGGGGGCTTGCTCTACAACATGGGTAACATCTGCAACCATTTCTTCACCAGAGGCTTCCTGGACATGGTCACCAGGTATGGCCACAGGTGGTGGTATCCCAGACTAAGCTGAATCTAAGAATGCCACAGTAGCCAGAGCTGGGCCACTGCTGGGAGTGGCAAGGGCTTGGGTAGAGAGGATTCTTTTGTTATTGTAAACAAACTAGTTCCATGGAGTCGTGCTCTGTAGGAGGCCCTGGTCACAGCTCTCTTTTGTGGATTGGCCCCACCTCTGCCCTGTCTTTAGCTTGGGTAGCATTGTGGCTTGTGGTTCCTGGCTTTTGGGGATGCACAGAGAAAGCCTGTGTCCTTCCCAGAGATATAGCTAGGTCCTTGTGCTGCTTCCTTCGCCTGGCCTGGTATACAGTGGGGACTGGCGTTCCATGGTGCCCTGTCTGAGCCATACTCCCTTTGTCCTCTTGCTGCCAGGGAGTTTGAGCCCTTGCTGAAGCTGCATGTGGCCGTGAAGAAGGTCCCATACGTGGATGAGGAGGGAAATCTGGTAAAGCCGCTAAGACCGAACGGGATAAAGATGGAGAAGTTTGTGTTTGATGTGTTCCAGTTTGCTAAGTTAGTGGTGGAAGTCACGTATTTTCTCTCCTTCTCTCTCTCTGTTCGGGGATAAGTTTAGAGGACCAGCAGGACAGTAGGGAAGTGGCCACTTGTGGGGAGCAGGTTGGGTGGGGGAAGCTCAGGGACTGCAGGTTGGTTGTTCTCAGGGAAGTCCTGAGGGTGCTCTTGCTCTGAGAACGAGAGCAGAGGGCATTGGAGGTTCTGAGAGGACAAGGACCCCCCCCCCCAAGCAGTCTCCACAGTCCTGACCCATGGTCAGCTTTTGGAGTTGCTGGGTGGATCTGTCCTCTTCCTCTGGACATGTGGCAAGCGAGAATTGGAGGATAAGGTTTCCTAGGACCTTGGGAAAGTAAAGGTGCTTTTTGTGCCTGCAGGGCCCCTCCTAGATCACTGAACTCAGGGGAACAGACTCCCAGTCAGGGAAGTGTGGCCTCCCTTCGCCTGTCTGGAGCGGGGCAGCTGGATGGCATGATGAGTCAGTCCTTCTTTCCACCAGGAACTTCGTTGCCTTTGAGGTGTGTCGGGAGGAGGAGTTCTCCCCTCTGAAGAACGCTGACACAGCTGACAGGGACAACCCCTCCACCTCCAGGCGAGCCTTGCTGGCTCAGCACTACCGCTGGGCTCTGCAGGCCGGAGCCCACTTCCTGGATATACATGGAGTCCAGCTTCCGGAGCAGTCTGGGTGAGGGGCTCAGGTTGGCCTGGGTAGCAGTATTCTCATGCTGTCACTGTCCCAGCTGGCTTCTGACCCAGCACCACCCCAAATGCAGACAGCTATGTTCCCAGCCTGCCTGGTGACCATTGGCCCAGCTTCTTAGTCTCAGGCTCTGCTCAGGGAGCCAGGAGGGCAGGATCTCAAATGCCCCCAAACTTGATCTCATAAGCTTTGAATGAAGACCTAGGCCTAACCCTCAAGAGACATGGGCAACTCTTCAGGACAGGACAGGAAAAGGACCTTTGGTGTCTGTCTCCCCTGTTGTCGTTCTGGAGCTGCAGGTGTGCCTGGCTGCTTGAGCTCTGTGCAGGGTGCCTGTGTTGTGATTTATTTAGCTAGGCCTGAGCCTGGCATATGGCCTCATGGGTTTAGGCTGTGCAGAGGGAAGAGTTTGTGGTGAAGGTCGACTGGTGTCTGGCATTCATGCTGGGCAGACACATGTCCTGAGGGAGCTGGGAGAGTCCCCGCAGTCACTTGAGGCAGGTGCTGACTGTTGCTCTCCCCTAGCTTGCTCCTAAATGGAGACCCTCCAGCCGTCTGTGAGATATCGCCCTTGGTGTCTTACTCTGGAGAGGTGAGCATGTAGTTCCCACCCAGGATTTCATGGAGTCTGGTTTGTGTGAACAAGAAGAAAATGGTAGAAGTGGGCACTGGGGTAGAAGGTTACAGCCCTGGTTCAGTTGGCTGATGAAGTGTGAACTTTTGGGATGTGGCGGACTGAGGGGTCTGGAGGCCTTTGCCAATCTTAGAAGAGGTGGGGTACAGGAAAGAATCAAGGCTTCTTGAGACCAAGACTTTGGGGAGTCTTCCCAAGGGAGAGGCTAGCCCTGTGCTGTCCCTCCCTAACAGGGGAACACTGGAATGCTGTTTCAGGGCAGCTGAGGGTATGCAGACAAAGTGGACACTTAACCACTGTAACCCACTGTTTATAGGGGCTGGAAATGTACCTGCGAGGCCAAAACCTCCAGTCTCCATTCATTCTGGATGAGGACCGAGCCAGGCTGCTGCAGGACGGAGCCAGGCCACTGCAGCCACGGGAGTGCTAACCAGCTTGCTGTCAGGCTCTCTGGCCATGGGGTTCTACAGGGTGGTGATACGGCTCTGGGCCAAGTTCTGAGTGGACATGCTAGCCTACAGTACACCGAAACAAGTGTGCTAGTTGACTTTGAAAGGTTGGGATGTCTTGGGTTGTCCCCCCCACCCCCATGGACTCTGGTTGTCTGTGTGTGTGGTTTTGTTTGTTTTGTTTTTGCCTCCTTGCTAGCTCTGGGCTCCGCTGAGAGACAGGGGGTTGAGAACGTTGGAAAACAGGGCTAGAAGAGGCTTCAGGGTAGAGGGAGGGAGGTGCCCTTCTAGCATCTGCCCTTCCAGCACACAGGCCAACGAAGTGCTCAGCAGACAGTGAGCTGTGCCTTATAGTGGTGTGGTTAAAAGACCTACCTGTAGATAGCAGAATCATAACTGGAGTAAGGCTAAGCATGTCACCCCATATGCCAAACAGGACCAACAGAGGAAGCCTGATGCCAGTGGTTAAGACTGGGCTGGAGAGATGGCTTAGCGGTTAAGAGCACTGATTGCTCTTCCAGAGGTCCTGAGTTCAATTCCCAGCAACCACACGGTGGCTCACAGTCATTTGTAATGGGAATCTGACGCCCCCTTCTGGTGTGTCTGAAGACAGCTACAGTGTACTCATATACATTAAATAAATAAGACTGGATTGGAGAACTCTGATCTGCACACCTGAGATGAAAGGTGAAGTCTCCCTACCTTTCCTAGACCTCTCCCACAGCCTAAGTCTCCCTGCAAGTGGGCCTGGCTGCTGTGTCCTGAGTAAGGAGAGATCACACTGGTTGCCTTCTGCAACTGATTTTGACCCAAACAGGAGCACACCTCATCTTGGTAAGTTGCTTTTCCCAGAGCTTAGAGCGAAAGATCTGGGCTGGAGATGTAGCTTCTGTGTAAAGTGCCGCTTGGCTCTCCCGCCCAGCCTTGTTTCTCCCCTACTGTACTCCATTGGTTCACAGTGTTTTCCCATGTAAGAAAATGATGACACCGGCCCTTCCCCTGAAGTGTAATAGTGATCAGTACAGGCAGCCTGCTCTGTAGCCACCTACCCCCAGACATATGGGCTCCTGCTCATTAGCTTTCCCAGAGGTCAGTGGGAGGAGTGCATTCGCATTTTGGGGTGGAAGCAACGGACACAGATCTGGGAAAGATGGATCAGGCCCACGGCTGGCATTGTTAGACCAGTGTGTAGACGTCAAGCTGAGCTTTTCCTGGGCTCTGTGGTCATCTTGCTGTAGACCTCAGAAGAAAATGGTGTATCTTGGCACCTTGTCTTATTCCACAGGCAAGCCAGGGCCCCTGGGGCAGGAGAGATCAAAGGAATGGAGATGAAAATCCCAAGTCTCCTCTAGAGTAAGCAATCAGTTGGGTGGATTCTTCAAAGGACTAAAAAAATTTCAAAGACATCTCCGTGTCCTTCATCCATTTCTTTGGTGATTGTATCTTATGTGATTATAAGGCTATCAGACTGGGGGTGATAGAGGTATGGTGTTTCAAGGTCTCATGTGAATATATTAGTGTACTCCGCATTCAGTCGAGATGACTGTCCCTCACCATGGGGCTCTCCTTTAGACTACCTCTCCATAGTCTCATCCCCGCCATTCCTAGCCCGTATTATCCTGAAAAGATGACTGACTTTTAAAAGGGTGGACATTTTTATTTTCACAGATTGGATATTTGGAATGAACCCAGGCTGCAGGGGTTGGTGGGCAGGATCTTGTGCATCCCATGCTGGCCTTGAATTAGCTACAGAGAGGCAAGGCCGACCTTGCGCCTCTGAACCTCCTGACAAGGTGCTCGGTTTATGGGGTGGTGGGAGTTGAGTCCAGGGCTTCATTTTCATGGTAGGTCCGAGCTCCAGCCTCAGGTGCAGTTTCTCATGACATACAGAGGTGGGAGTGGGTGCGTCCAGGGTACAGGACTTTGGGAACAGGAGGCTTCTACTGAGCTCTTCACCAGGGGTTCAGGGAACCCCAAGACATAGGACACTCCAGGGAAAACCTTTGTAGCAGACCTATGGCTGGCACTCCCCTTTTTGATAGCTCCTTTTCAGCGGTTGTAGGAGGCATCACTCGAGGGCTGGAGCCAGTGGGAAGATAGCCAGGAGGACACTAGATGTGACCTCAAGATGAGGAAGAGGAAGAGGAGGAGACCTGAGACCAATAGGGTTTTCAAATTCAGAGAAACCAAAGGCCAAGTAGGCTTGCCCTAATGGGGTCTTCCAGGTACTGGGGGCTGCACAGCCAGGCTGCACACTGTAAATGTGTAGCTCGACCCTGGGAGTGGAGGCACAGCCTTTAATCCCAGTCCTAGGAAGGCAGAGGCAGGCAGATTTCTTAGTTTGAGACCAACCTGGGAGTGCCAGGCCAGACAGAGCTACACAGTGAGACCCTGTCTCAAAAACAAAAGCCATGTTGTCGGACCTGGAGTGAACATGAGGTAGGCTACCCCTATTTCCTAGTGCTGCTTTGCAGGGCTAAGCATTGACTTGGAACCATGCGTGAAGCAAACCTAAATGGTTTGTCTTAGATCATAGATCCCAAGTCCATGGGGCCTTGAGTTGACTTCCCTTACCCACTAACAGTGGCCTTTAGTGTACAGGGCTCTGGTCTATCCATATTCACCTTATGGGGAAGCAGGCTGGGCTTGTTCTAGCTTCCTCTGTGTAGAAGACAGCAGTCTTCATGTTGAGCCTTAGATGGATTCACCCCGTTTTATACAGTAGAAGCTTCTGCATGTGTACCTCAGGTAACCATCAAACTCCTCACTGTCAGAAACCCAGCCCAGAAAAACCATCGGAGCTGAGAACTTTGCTTCCATCCAGCCTGCTCCCTTTTCTTCCTTCCAGCTCTAACGCCTCTTTAACCTTTCTTAGGCATTCTGACTGACATCGTTGTGTAACACAAAGCACGAAATCTGAGTTGTTGCTGTTAGTAATTAAGGTTGAAACGAACCTGTGTTTGCTAGTCATGATTACCAAGCAAAATCAAGAGGACCCAGTGAATTATAGACAGCGACATCATGGTAGCTTGTGAGTTTGTGGAAAGACATCATATGCAGGTCTGTGTTACTGGCTTTGCTTGCACTTGATCGCTGCTGTGATCAGCCAACTCCATTCATTAGGAAAAGAATCTGGCAAGGCCAGTGTAATGGCACATTTGATCCCCACAGAAAAGCAACCACAGAACTTAGAGCAGGGCTGGAGAGTAGGAAAGAGGACAGGACCCCATACCACTTCTAAATCTCTGTGATCACCAGATGGTAAGTATCAGTCAAGACAATTATGGCAGTAGTGACACCTGGATCTACACAAGTGCAGAAGCTAGTGGCACTATTCAGAAACATGACAGTGTGGGATAGTGCAAGCCCTGGCCAAACACTGGACTGTATAAACCATAAACATTCCAGATGACTTCCCAGGGGATCAGAGTGAGAACAAGTAGGGACATTCGAAGACCCCATCTACACCCGCACGAAGTTGTGTTACCCACTGGCAGGCTGCATGCGGTGGTCATGATTACCAAGCAAAACCAAGAGTGCCCAGTCTTGCCTATAATCCAAGCGCTTAGAAGAGGCAAGAGGACCTTGAGTCTGAAGCCAGCCTGTGCTACCAGAAAGACCCTGTCCTAAATACACAAAAATTTCATTATAGTACAGATTTATGATATGATGATCATGAAGCAAGGGGTCTACACAATTTTGTTTCAGTCAGAGTCTAGAAAACTGACTATATGAACCTAATCAATATACATATAAAAAGCATATTTTGTGTTTGAGACGGGGCCTCTGTATGTAGCCCTGGCTGGCCTGAGACTCACCGTCTAGGCCAGGTGGCTGCAAACTCACCTGAGTCACCTACTTCACCCGAGTGCTGGGATTAAAGGGTGGATCACCACACTTGGCTCTTTACATTTATTTGAGAAATCCCTTTGACTGATTTATGGGTTATTAAAACATACAGGATTTCTAACTGGCAAGAGACCTAGTACAATTAGTGATGTAATACCTTTGCTCCCCTAGATAAAATTGAATCTGAAAGAAAGGAGTCCAAGTGGTCGGATATTTGTTTCTTTGCCAGGATATGCAGCCTGGCAAAGTGACACTGGCTTCAGTGTCAAGCAGGGCCTTCACATGAGACCTACTTGTCCTAATTCATTCTGAGAGCAGACCACACCCTTGCCATATCTCCAAAGGATAATGTAGGAACAACTAAGTAACAACAACCGTCTGCAATATAGCTCTGTGAAGAGTGCTTGCTTAGGTTTAAGCCTCTGCACTTGGCCAGTGTGATAGTGCATGCATGTAATCCCAGATGTGAGAGACACAGACAGGCAGGATTGCTACAAGTTCAGGTCAGCCTGCTCTGTATAGAAATACCTGAGATAAGTAAATCAGTGCTTAAGAGCTTTGGCTGCTCTTCCAAAGTACCTGGGTTCAAATCCCAGCCCCACAGGTGGCTTATAACCATCCAACGCTACAGACCTAAGGGTATTAAGCACCCATTTCTGGCCTCCATGAGCACTGCATATACATGGTGCATAGACATACATGCAGGCAAAGCAGCCATATTCATAAAAATAAACTCTCTAACATTTTCAAATTTAAAGGTATCCAAGTAGTTGTGCACTAGTAAGAAGTGTGAAGGGGGCTGGAGAGATGGCTCAGCGGTTAAGAGCACCGACTGCTTCCGAAGGTCGTGAGTTCAAATCCCAGCAACCACATGATGGCTCACAACCATCCATAATGAGATCTGTTGCCCTTTTCTGGGGTGTCTGAAGACAGCTACAGCAAGCTAGTGGGGCCGGAGGGAGTGGGGCCAGAGCGAGAAGAAAAAGTGTCTGAAGACAGCTACAGTTACATATAATAAATAAATAGATTTTAAAAACTAAGAGATACTGTACGCATTATTTTTTAAAAAAAGTATGAAGGGAGAGAGTAAGATGCCTAACTCAAAGACACTGATAACTGAATACACCTTTCCACCTTAAAACTCACACCTTTCCACCTTAAAACTCATGAAGGGAGAGTTGGCTCACTGGTTAAAAGTACTTGCTGCTCCTCCCCAGGAGCCTGGTTTGAATCCTAGTGTTCACATGCTGGTTAACAACCATCTGTAACTGTAGTTGCAGAGGTTTCAAAAACCTCTTCTGGACCCCAAGGAGATCAAACACGTATGCAGTAATACATACACACATATGTGCAGGCAAAACACACAAAGTGAATATGACTAATTTTTTTAATTAAAAAAGGAAGATGACTTACAGAAAATTCCCAAGATGCCAAACCCTAAAATAAAAAAGGAGAAATGCATGATAACAAAGACCTGTGTGTAAAGCCACAGGAGATGCCATTTCTGCATTCAAAGGACACATGGGAGTGGGCAGCATGAACAGGTGACAGGCAGGAGCCACGAAGTAAGGTGGCACGAAATTCCAAAGGAGACTCAAGGATAGGAAGAGTGTGAAAGTTCACCAGCAGTGTTTAAGTGCACAACGCCAGCAGATACACAGGCCACACAGAGTTAAGGTCATGACACAGGTAGGTCTTACTGGACAACGTAACAGTGACACCCTCCAAAATAAGCAGTAACGAACGTAGCCATCTACACAGCATTAGGAGTTCCCTGATCTGTGGCACAGCATTCCACAGTTCTAGGCTGTGTGTCCCACTGGACTGTGGCCATGCTGGATGGACATAGTCCACTCACTGCCCAGCCAGCCCAGTCACCAACTTCCGTGGATGTCTCTACTCTTCCAGACCTGGGAATGGGTGCCAGAGAGAAAACTGGTTCTTCTCTCTGCACACTCCCTGCCAATGAGGTGGAGGGCAGCTTCCAACAGAAGCCCTGCCCTTCCATCTGCCCTATTCTGTTTGGGCTGTGGGCACAGCGCCAGCAAGGGGGGAGAGGGAGAACAGAGCAGCTCAGATTCCCAGATACAACTCAGGTAAGTCCAGTGTCCTCTCTCATAGACACCGTCCCTCTGCAGCAAACCCTTATCTTCCCTGAGGCCACTGTCTGAGGGCAGACAGAAACGTTCCGGTTTCCCTGGCTCGGTAATTATGGGCCTGTCTGGTGCTGGCCAGAAAGAACCTAGGGCTGGGAGCAGAGCGGTCATTTTGGTCAGTACGTGATGGTGATGCTCCAGCCGTTTTCAGTGCCCAAAGCTGAATGAGTAGGTAGCTCTAGCAGCCAGTGGAACATGTGGGGCCCTAGGGACTTCAACATCCTGTGGCATCCTTGTGTGTGAGGACCCTCCCTCCCATCACCTTCTGGTACTCAGCAGCTGGACCCTTGGGAGACCATACAGTCCTGATGAACCTTAGTCCTCTCTCTGCTTCCTGGGTCTTCACAGTAACCATCTCTGTGGAAACAAGTAGGAGAGCAGAAATTTGGACCTAAGATCCTGGAAGCTGAAGTAAGAGAAAGAGTAGGCTGGTCCTCCAGCTAGAATCTAGCCACAGTAGAGCAACCTCGCCAGGCTGTCACGTGATGTTGCCCCGCCTATCGTGACGGTCATGTGACCAGGTCACATGACTGCCAGCGCCGGGCTCAGAAGCAGGCATGAGCTTCCAGCCTTGTGTCTCTGTGCACCATGGGGTCCCCTCCTGGGTCCTGGTCCTGCTGCTGACACTAGGACTGTGCAACCTCCAGGCCAAAGGTGAGTGCAGACTGGCTGCCCTCCCTCCTGACCCTCCTGGATACCTGATGATTCCTACCAGCTCCTGAGCCTCTGCACCTGCCCTCAGCCGACAGAGTTCTAGACCCTGACTTTCGTGAGAATTATTTTGAGCAATACATGGACCATTTCAACTTTGAGAGTTTCGGCAACAAAACCTTTGGCCAGCGGTTCCTGGTGTCAGGTGAGTGCTGGCCCCACAGCATGGTCCCTACCTGCTTATCCCTGGCCTTACGGAAACCCGTTTACTTCCCATAGATAAGTTCTGGAAGATGGGCGAGGGGCCCATTTTCTTCTACACAGGGAATGAGGGGGATATCTGGTCCTTCGCTAACAACTCTGGCTTCATGGTGGAACTGGCAGCCCAGCAGGAGGCCCTACTTGTCTTTGCCGAGCACGTGGGTACCGTGACAGTTCCAGGCAGTCCCTGAGTTGAAGGAGGTGGGGAGCACAGAGGCACTGGTTAGCCATCCCTTGCTGTTTCCTGCAGCGGTACTATGGGAAATCGCTTCCGTTCGGTGTGCAGTCCACACAGCGGGGATATACACAGCTGCTGACTGTGGAGCAGGCGCTGGCCGACTTTGCTGTGCTGCTCCAGGCCCTGCGGCAGGATCTTGGGGTCCAGGATGCCCCCACCATAGCCTTTGGAGGGAGGTGGGTCCTTGATCTCCCTTCAGGACAGATCTGTCCCCATAAGAGATCCAGTGTCCTAATCTTACCCTACTCTAAGGGCCCACCCTGTTGTACCAAGTGACACCCTATACAAGGAGGGCCAAAGAGATGTCTCTTACATTCCCTACATCCTCTGCCTAGCCCCCTGTGTGCCTAGCCCCCTACATGGAAGGACTGGGTCTAGCTTTACCTCCTCCTGGAAGCTCTCCTTGAGTGGACCTCTTAGGTAGTGCATGCTATGTCGCTCACAGTAGTGGGACAATTCCTTCTGATTTTGTCTCAGCAATGTCTTCATTGCTGGACCAGGGCAGGGTACCCACAGATGCCTTTTCCCACTAAAGACTGTATCTGCCTTGGCCCTGGGTTCAGAATGTGTGGGCCTGCTGGCTTCGGGTCCTTTTTTCCTACACTTGGGACTTCTGAGCAGAGAAAGAGCAGCCTACTCACCTCAGCCTGGAGGACAGTGAGGCTGCTGGCCTGAGTCGCAGGCAGCTTCCCACAAGCGTAATCCTGTGCCCTGCCCCCTGCATCCCCTCCCCCTCCCCAGTTATGGAGGAATGCTGAGTGCCTACATGAGGATGAAGTACCCCCACCTGGTGGCTGGGGCACTGGCAGCCAGTGCTCCTGTTGTAGCTGTCGCGGGCCTCGGCAAGTCCTACCAGTTCTTCCAAGATGTGACAGCGGTGAGTGAGGGGACTTGGGTACCCCAGGTCTGTGCAGGAATGGCGGCGGCAACAGCCACCTTGGTCTCTCCTTCAGGACTTTTATGGCCAGAGTCCCAAGTGCACCCAGGCTGTTCGGGATGCCTTCCAGCAAATCAAATACTTGTTCCTCCAGGGAGGTGAGGAAGTCCTTCCTCACCTGCTGCCCACTTTGGGTGTTCATTCTTGCCCTTCACATTTGCCAGCAGTTTCCTCTGCCTTTTCTCTTGGCCTCTCTCTTCCCAGCCTATGACACCATCAGCCAGAATTTTGGTACCTGCCAATCACTTTCCAGCCCAAAGGATCTGACTCAGCTCTTTGGGTTTGCCCGAAATGCATTTACTCTGCTCGCCATGATGGACTACCCATACCCTACTGACTTTCTAGCGCCCCTTCCTGCCAACCCTGTCAAGGTGAGGTGGCTCTCCCTGTATGCAGGACAGTGCTAACTTGGTCCAAGAGCTTTGTAGCTACCTCATGCCATCAGACACTGTTCTGCTGTTGTATCCATGGAGGCTAGCAGCCCTGACCCACACTCTGTGAAAGGGGCCTCCGCTGAGATATTCTGCTGCCCTGCTCTAGGTGGGCTGTGAACGGCTGTTGAGTGAAGGCCAGAGGATCATGGGTCTACGGGCATTGGCAGGTGGGTCTACTTCTTGGCCTTCATGGGGCAAGGGTGGCAACTCTAAAGTGACACAGGGCTGAGTAGGGAAAGGACCCATGTCCCTGACCTGGGGCTTGGTCTGGTAGACTATTTGAGATGTAGGAGGGGACCCGGTACAGCTTTTGAAATGACAGGACCTGTGTTTTAGGAACTGGGCATAAACTGAAGTGGGAAGCATGACTTCCCAGTCATCCTGGGAACAGGCATAGCCACCCCTGAGGGTTGCTATGGGGCCTTTGGAGTCCCTAGCCACAAAGTTCTATATGCCTGTTCTGCCCTATTGTGGGGCAGGGGACTGAGGGTAAGAAAGTGTCCCAGGGCTGTTGACATAGCCAGGCCAGCTGGTGGCACATGCTCCAAAGACTCCAAGTGCTTACTTCACTGTGGCATACCTAGGCTAGCCTTTCTTCCAAGGTGGGTGGGTAGTGACCTGAGCATGTACTGGCTGGCTGGCTGCTGGTCTTAGCACTAATCCTATCCAGGGCTGGTCTACAACTCCTCTGGCACGGAACCATGTTATGACATCTACCAGTTGTACCAAAGCTGTGCTGACCCCACTGGCTGTGGCACTGGCTCTGACGCCAGGGCCTGGGACTACCAGGTTTGTGAACATAGAGGAGCAAAACTGACAAGCATAGGGGTTGAGTGTGTGGCTTGCCTGTCTGACTTATTTCACTGTGGGGCACTTGCAGGCCTGTACGGAGATCAATCTGACCTTTGACAGCAACAATGTGACAGACATGTTCCCTGAAATCCCGTTCTCTGATGAACTCCGCCAGCAATACTGCCTGGATACGTGGGGCGTGTGGCCCCGGCCAGACTGGCTGCAGACCAGCTTCTGGGGTGGCGGTAAACGGCTGGGCTAGTGTTTGGGAGTTGGGTGCTGGGAAGGATCCTGCCCTGTCCTGAGCTGGTTCTGCAGCACCCAGATGCAGCTCACAGCTTTAAAGGCCATACTGGGTACCTTGCCACCACTTGCTGTGTTCCTTTTAGACCTTAAAGCTGCCAGCAACATCATCTTCTCCAACGGTGACCTAGACCCCTGGGCAGGAGGTGGGGTAAGTCCAGGCCTGGCAGCCGTCGGCCAGCCCCGTGTAGGTATTCTTGGCAGTGCTTGGACTGCATTGCCAGGCTCCTCATAGAACTTTGCCTGTGCAGATTCACACTCAGGCTCATCTGGCCATTGTTGCCCCAGTCCTCACGATTTCCTCTTCTCTCTTCTGGGTTGCCTTTTTCCCTAGCCACTTAATGTAGTCTCAACATCTGGCCCATCACATTCCACCGTTCCTTTCCAATGGAGCTATCTGAAGCTGTGCAGTAAGCTCATTGTTGCTTCAGTTGCATCCCAAAGACAGTACTGGCATCTATATCAGGGTGCAAGAGGGGCTTGCCTACCTGTGGCTTAAAGCACAGGCCACATGCCTGATTCTCCCAACAGATCCAGAGCAACCTGAGTACATCAGTCATTGCTGTCACCATCCAGGGAGGAGCACATCACCTAGACCTCAGGTGCAGTGTAGTGCAGCCCACCTCTGGGCCAGTGTTGGGTTGTGGGTTAGATGGGCATGAAGCTCACCCTGTATGCTTGCCACCTGAGTGTCCCCACCCCTTCTGTCTGCTTCTTAGAGCATCTAACTCAGAAGACCCCCCATCTGTCGTGGAGGTGCGTAAGCTGGAAGCTACCCTCATTCGTGAGTGGGTAGAAGCAGCCAGACTAAAGCAACCAGCAATGCCATGGTGGCCTGGGCCTAAGAAGCAGCACCCTTCCAGCTAAGATGCAGCAAAACCCAGAGATCCCTTGTTTTATGTGAGCAGTTGTGGCATGACAGCCAGCCTTACAGCTGATGGACTGTCCAGAGTTATGGTGCTTCATCTAAGCTGGGCTTCAAGCAAGGAGCTGTTGGCAGACAGGAAAAAAATGAGTAAACGTATGTTGACGTGACCTTCCTAGTAGAATCCATGTGTGGAGGGGTGAGATACCTGGAGATATGCTCTAGACAAAATAACACACTGCACACAGCCTGCTGAGACTAGTTAGACATTTAATTAAGCAGAGACTCCAGCTCTCAGATTTCCTGCTTCAGAGCAGGAGGGAGGGAAATCTGCCTCTACTGGGCACCAGCCTCCCCTGGGCACCAGCCTCCCCGCCCAGGACCATACCCATGTTGTCTGCTTTAATGTGGCTCCCAGCTCTCAGCTTTGTGGACATCTACACAGTTATTCTTATCCACAGTAACTCTAAAGAGGGCCACAAGGCAGTTGCTGTCCCTTTGACACCAACCATTATCTTCCAGAATACATCTGGAAGAGGAAGGCAGGAGATGGAGAATACACTTCTCAACTGCTTAGGCCTTGACCACAACCTAAAGCTGTCCATCCATTCACAAGCCAATGGGGCTCCTGGCACAGGAGGACAGCACAGGGAAAAGCGAACATCAACTGTAGGGGTTACAACCCATGGGGGCGGGGGGCAGCTTCTACCCATGAATTCGAGGCCTAAGGATATGTTACCAGCCAGGTCCTTCTTTGTAGACACCTTTGGTGTTAGAACTGGCTTGGTGTACAAGTGTTTGACAGAATTTCCCAGAGCAACTACTGTACCTCAGAAACACAGGGTGGCTGCCACTGAGATACTCTGAGCTGCAAATGAGGAATTAGCATGTCAAATCTCCAGATCTTGGGGTGCACAGGGAACACAGGCCCAGAGCCTTGAGGTCCTTTAGGCTCTGTCCAGTTTGCCCTATGCTGTGCTGCATGGAATTAGATAGGGGAATCCTAGCCAAGGCCCAGGGACAGAAGACAGGGCCTATTCCATGGGCTCAGACACCAAGGCACAAACTACCATCCACCTGTCAGCCAGCAGCAGCATGTGATCTTCACAGACCATTCTGAGACAGCACAACCGAGCATCCTGGCCTGTTTGTATAATGGCCCCAAAGCCTGCCCTTCTCAGCTTTGCCTACGTGAAGTGGACAGGAGCTCTGACTTTAGGGGTAGTTACTGAGATGTTATCCAGAGAACTTGCTGTCCCCTTAAGGTCAGTCTAGACAGAAACCACTCCTTGCCCCTCTCCACAAGAAACATTACAGTAGGACCAAGTCCATTTTCTTCTCAGTTGAGAAATCACATTATACCAGGGTATCCTGGGAATAACATATTTGCTGTTCTAACCCCTGCCAGCCCAGTAGGGTAGCCAGGAGGATCCCCAAGTCCAACCCGTAAACACTAGAGCCACGAGGACCCTCAAGGTCACACTGGCCCAGTAGACCCGTGGGTCAATCAGGAGTCAGGGCTTTCACAGGCCATCGGGTCAAGCCCAGTACCTCACTGGCTTGGGCTGTCACTCTGAACTCAATACAGGCACTGGGGTCCTGGGTGGTCCCAGGAGGTGATAAGTCTTGGGACTACTATGGGGCTGCTGGCAACCAGCCAACAGGGTCATTCAGGCATGGGAATCAGGAGCCACAATATGAGGTTTCGAGGAAGTCAAAGGCTTGGTAGACTCGCCAGCCTAAATCCCAGAACCCATACCTACTGATCTGACTCCTGCCCCTCCCACCACCTTCATGAAAAGCCGAAATGGGAGGCACCTACAACTGGGCAGGAGCATCGCACTTAACGGCTGCCCAAAACTATGTGGGCCCTGTGAAGGTCACAGACCCAACAGGACCACCTCAGCCTCCATTAGTGCCCAGGCCAGGTGCTATCCTCCTAGGCAGGAGCCCAGATGGGTAGGGGATGGGCTTCTGTGTTAAACACACAGGTGTCCAGGCTGAGCAGCTCCAAGTCATCAGAAAACAGCAGGTAGAGGTACTTTAGCGTTTCTCCCACAAAGAAGCTCTCCATCTTGTCCCTGGGCTCAGGCTTGTGGGAATTCTGGACGTTGTTGATAGAAGAATAGCCACCCGAGGGGACCTGCATAAGAGTCAAAGCCTCAATGACACAGGTTGAGCTAAGCCTTGGGAAGAACCAGTAGTTAAAGGCGTCACTTGGGCTACTTGTTCAACCCCACATATATGGCCCCAGGGTAGGCTCCATCCTAGCAACTACCCAGGTAATATAGCCAAGGTCAACCACAGTTCTACAGAGGACCCTGTAAAATGCCAACAACCCCCAAGTGGCCAGAAAATACCTCCAAAAGGATACAGCTACAGGATATATCCAGGGTCTAGCTTGTTTTGCACAACCCAGGGCAGGCACAGGCAAGAAACTGGAGCTGTTGAGGTCTGGAGCAGAGCTAGGTGTCACACTTAGAACCACATCTAGCTCTATAACCTTTTCTGGCCACTTCACAGTAAGAGAGAGGGCAAGGTAGGCCATGGATCCCAGCTGGGGAGGGGTGTGTGTGAGGTCAGTACTCTGGCTCACTGCAAACATGTCATAAGCCATAGGTACGACAGGGCAAGAGAAAAAGACCCTTCTCAGAAAAGCTTGGGTCCTGAGAGTGAGCCCGGAAACACTGGGCATCTCTAAGCCTCCAAAGACAACAGGGCCCTGATAACCACTAAGCTCAGCCGGATGACTACACTATCAAGGTCACACACAATAGGGAGCAGCCAACTGGAGGCTTCAGAAAACAGCCTCTCCCAGTCTGTGTCCAGCCTCGAGGGTAGGTCCAGCCAGTGCTTCGCAGGAACCTAGCTGTGTCTGTCACCAGTCAAGACCACAGGGAGGACCTAACAGCTCACCCGTGTGTACTTATTGAAGCTCTGCAGGATTTTCCAGCCCCAGTCCTGGTACTTGCGGTCCTTTGTGACACGGTACAGATAGAATAGGCTTTCCACGGTCTCCGGCCGCAGCAGGTTGTGCCTGTCAGCTGGCTAGGGGCAGAGCAAGAGGCTCAGGGAGTATCCACCCCTGCGGGCATCACCCCTGCCCAAGTCCAGCCCGTGCCCAAGCTCACCTTGACCTCCACATCTTTATGACCTGCCCGAGGGTACATGTTGAAATGTGCAATCTCAGGGCTCAGACCCGTCTCCATCTGTTGGTTCATCTGGTAGCAGGTCTCCATGAGTGCCTGAGCCAGATCCATGTGCTCAGATGGCAGGCCATGGTGGACACCCAAAGCCAATGTCCCTGGCAGGAAGCACACCAAGTGGTCCTGGAATCAAAGTATCTCCTCACATTTGGGCCCAGGCCCATGCTGCTTGGCCAGTACCAAGACCAGTCAACCTAACTGGAGGAAGGAAGCCCCAGGGGCAGGTCCAGGCAAAGCACTCTGTGCCCTAGAGTCCAGGGGAAGAACTACAGTGTAAGTTCTTACTGGGGGCCATACTGGCCCAGCTTTCTAGATCCCCTCAGAGATCTGCTGCACTTCAGGACCCAGAGAGGACCACAAGGAAGGCAGCTGCACTTCGGACAGCCCATGCCTGCTACTGCAGGGTATGTGGGGCCTTGGCTTGGGGCTGTCATGAGAATAGGTCAAGCCAGGCAGCAAAGGTCAACCCGTGGCCATGGCACATAGCTGATGACTAGATTTCCTTGTTACTGGCAAACAAAAGTCAAGACCCTGAAAGTCACAGAGAAAAAGCAGCAGCCTCCCAAGGCACTGCCAGTGCACTCAGCTTACCATCTTGGCACTGAAGTGGCCGTGGGCAAGCTCTCCCACGAAGGTGAGCTTTTGGGGCTGAGACTGCCGAAGCAGATGTGCTTTTATCCCCTCGACGGCTGTAACATAGTCTTCCAGCAACCTGTGAAGAGCACAAGGCAGCTTACCCTGAGCTCCGTCACGGCACTGTCTTCCTCAGAGCTACAGGACCAGGAGCTTCACTAAGCTTGACCCACACTCGAGCTCTACAGACCTGGCCCTGCTCAGGAAGCAAATGCTGCACACACAGCCCGAGTCAGAGCTCAGGCCTTGAGCACCTGCCAACATGAACACCGCTACAAGGCGGGCCGTGCTGACTGAATGGCCCCCGCCATCTGGGAAGTGAGTTCCTGTTGAGGAGCCAAACCACCTGCGCGACTACTGCTTCTAGCCGAGGGTGGGGACAGAAGCTGGGGGCCCTGCATCAAGGCAGTGGTCAGGCCTCACTGTGTCTCCTTCTTGCCACCCTGGATCCACTGTTTCAGCAGGTATTCGTAGTAGCTGTCAGCCCTGGCACCCAAGGTGAACACTCCTGGGTGGGTGAAGAGGCCGCTGTTCGTGTTGATGAACATAGGCACCAGCCCGTCTTTCTTCCCAGACAGGGAGTGGATGTGCTTTGTCACTTCTTCCACGGCCTCCTGTGGCAGACAAGGGGAGAGTGGGCTTACTCCAGTCAATTCTTCTCACACTTCAGGAAATGGAAGGGAACACGTTCTGATCTGTCCCATGAAGCCAGCAATATCCTAGCACCAAAGCCACAAGAAAGCACCCACAGGAAGGAAACTAAACCAGTTTCTTTACCAAAGTGGATGCCAAGATCCTCCACAAGATCTGCAAGGCAAGCTAACACACACATTAAGCTGTCATGCCTCATGACTCAAAATGCAATGATGGCTCAGCAGATGAAAATCACTAAATGCACAAATATCAACAGAATGATCATCTCAATTGATTAGATAGTTTCAGATCAACCAATGCATAATAGCTCAAGCCTGGGACTCAGGAGAATTGCATCAAGTTCAAGATCAGCCTGGGCCACAGACTAAGGCCCTGTCTCAGAGAAACACACAAAACAAATAAACAAACAAAAACCCCCAAACCATTTCAAGGAAACCGACTCTTCCCTTTCCTGATAAAAATATTCAACAACAACAACAACACACTCAACCAATGAGAAATAAAAAGAAACTACTTCAGGTTTGACTGTGGCTTGGTGGGACTTAGTATGCCTGGGGCCTTAGATTTGCCAATCTTTACCACTACAAAAAGACCAAATAAACCAAAAAAGGGGACCATCTCAATATAACAGAAGCTGGCTGTGAGAAAATCACAGATATTTCATAAAGAATAAAATGAAATATTTAGAAATCAATTGTAGAGGTGCAAGACTTCTATAATCTATACACTACTACGGGGAGGGCTGGGTGTCATGATAAACATCTTAAACCTCAATCCCAGGACTAAGGGAACAGATGTAGAGGCAGGAGTTCTCTGAGTTCGAGATCAGCTTGGTCTATACAGTGAGGTCCAGGCCAGTTAGGACTATACAGTGAGACCCCATTTCAAAACAAAACACCACTGACGAAAGGTAAAACTGATATATAACCAGCTGGGCAGTGGTGTTGTAAGCCTTTAACCCCAGCACTCGAAAGGCAAAGGCAGGCGGGATCTTTGAGTTTAAGGATAGCCTGGTCTATAGAGTGTTTCAGGACATCCAGGGCTACACAGAGAAACCCTGTCTCAAAAAACAAAACAAAACAAATAAACAAAAAACAGGTATAAGTAAATAAAAGCTCTTATGTTTACAAGCTGGAAGACTTAACTGTTGAGGTGTCTAGGCCCCCAAAGTGATCTACAAATGCAATCCTTATCTTTTTGAAACACAAAAAAGCCCATCCTAAAACCTACATACAATTTTCAAGAAATTTCAAATCACCAGATCAGTGCCTAGCCCAATCTTCACCGGACAGATTTCTTCTTGCAGCTCATGGGAGCAGATGCAGAAATCCACAGCAAAACATTAGGTGGAGAGAAATCACAAACTACAGATCTCCATCGGGTTCAAAACTCCCCCTTGGAGCTTTGGAAACACGGTGGAAGAAGAGGAATTGTAGGAGCCACAGGGGTTGAGAACACAATCCACAGAATCAGCTAAGCAGGGCTCACGGGGCAGAGACTGAAGTGGGAATCATGGACCTGCATCGGACTGTGTTAGATACTCTGCATATATGTTATGGTTCTTAGCTTGGTGTTTTTATGGGATTCCTAACAGTGAGAGTGGGGGTGTCTCTGACAAAGTAGGCTAAGAGGCAATGCAGGGGCAGCTTCAATGCTGGGAGCCTGGAGCAAAGGTGTGCAGGGCCCTGAGTTGAATTCCAGAACCTAACACAAAAAGGTGATGGTCAAAAGAACTCATAGACCTTTCTCGAGAGCAGTAACATAAGCACATGGAAAGACGTTCATTGTCATGAACACTAGGGAAATACAGGTCAAACCACAGTGAGATGCTACCTCACACCAGCCACACTGGCTGTTCATAGGAAGTCTGATCAAACAAAAATGTTCTGTTGAGGATGTGGAGAAACTGGCATCTTGTTATTACCGATGGGAAAGTAAAACAGTGCTGTCCCAGTGGGAAGCATTATGCTGGTCCTCTGAAACAGTAAGCACAGAATTACCATGTGACCCAGCAAGTCCAGTCCAAGTGAAGAAGCTCAAACAGCTCTGTATGCCACATGCAGAGCAACGTCACACAGAGAGAAGGCCTAGAAGCAACCAATGTGTACAGCAGCAGCAGAGCACAAGACCACAGTGTGGGGCGATTATAGCAGGGAAAGATAGGAACCCCAACAAGTGCAGCAGGACAGAGGGGGCTGAGTGGAAGACGCCATCAGGAGACGGCGGGGTGTGGCCTCTGCCCACGGGTCCTTTGTACATACTCCCCAGAGACAGAGGCCTGGGGCCGTCAGGGGACGGGAACAGAGCAGAGCTTTTAACTGGCACAAATTTGTACTGCACAGATGAGGAGGGCTATTAATAGATGGTTTTATATAACAGCCATATTGAAAATCAGTAAGGAACAATCAGGTGGCCCAGTAGGTAAAGGCATTTGCCATGCAACCCAGAGGCCTGCCCTTGACCCTTGAACCCTGTTATACAAAGGTAGAAGGACAGGACAGAGTCCACCTTAGCTGTCCCCTGACCTCCACACACACGCCACATCCAAATAATTAAAAAATGTTTAATTAAAAAACCAAAAACTGAAATTCACACAGCAAAACAGCATAGCAAGTACACTCGTGAGACGCACTTAGACCCAGGGAAACCATGTCTAGCTAGAACCTGCCCTTCTTACCTGAAATTGGTTTTGTTTTTTTGTTTTTTTTGGCCTCTCTGAGATTTTATTTTATTTATTTATTTTTTATTTTTTTGGTTTTTTGAGACAGGGTTTCTCTGCGTAGCCCTGGCTGTCCTGGAACTCACTCTGTAGACCAGGCTGGCCTCAAACTCAGAAATCCGCCTGCCTCTGCCTCCCAAGTGCTGGGATTAAAGGCATGCGCCACCACTGCCCAGCGAGATTTTGTTCTTATTTTATGTGTATTAGTACTTGCCTACATGTATGTGTACCACACATGCATGCCTAGTGCATATGGAGGCCAAACAAGTGTGTCAGACCCCCTGGAACTGGAGTTACAGAAGTTTTGAGACAGCTGCGTGTGGTGGGAATTACACCTGTAATTCCGGTACTCTGGAGGCAGACAGGTAGATTTCTATGGTCTACGTACTGATTTTTAGTTGCACCAGGGCAATTTAGTGAAACTCTGCCTCAAATCCAACAAATAACAAAAAAGCACAAAACAGAGGCTTGTGAGCCACCACGTAGTTTCTGGGTACTGAGCCTGGGTCCTCTTGCAAGAGCAGCAAGTTCTCTTAACCTCTAGCCCCTACCTGGAATTTCTTATTTCCGGTAAGACGAGAGAGTTCCCGGAACTCCAACTGAATGCTCGTCACTTCTGCCACTGTGCTGTCTGAGGTCCACTGGGGCGAGTGAGCAAATCCAGTGCCAATGTTCACATCAGAGTATGGGATCTTGGAGGGCGTAGTGAAGGCAGGCATTAGCCGGTTTCCAAAATCTTCCTAGCATAAAAGCACCAGAGATCTAAGTTAGAGAGGTTTCCACATTTCACCTATCTGCGCCCAACCAAGTAGAGAAGCATGGTTTGGTGGCTTTCTAACACCCATTACACAGCAAAGCTAGACTACAGCATCAGCATCAAGAACTCCCCTGTACATCACAGCAGCAAAGAATAGCACAGTGGCCGCTCATGCACACCAGTGCAGAAGACACTTGAATGCACTGGAAGAGGAAAGCAGAGATAATTTCTCCAAATTCCACAGCAGGTCACAGGAAGCCTAGCCAGGAACACTCACAGCTTTGCTGAGGAAGAGGCTGTCCCCCGACAGGTGGTAGGTACTCAGCAGGCCCCCTAAGATGCGGATGGTACTCTCAAACAGGTTGACATCGACATTCTTCTGAAAGTCTAACTTCTCTGACACCCAGTTCCTGGCTTGCTTAAATTCTGTGGAATGAAAAGAGTGAGAGCAGAAGAGCAAAGTCTACATCTGTCACTTTGTGGTGGAGCAAAGTGTGGTGGCACAGGCTGTAATCTTAGTGCTTGGGAGGCTGAGGCAGGAGGACTGCCCAAAGTTCAAGGCCAGGAGGTACAGAGTACCTTTTGGGACACCTAAAGCTATATACTAAGACACTGTTTTTTTACTTTATTTTTATGTATATGGATGTTTTGTGCGTGCGCACGTGTGTGTGTGTGTACAACGTATATACAATGCCTCTGGAGACCAGAAGAAGGTGTCAGATTCCCCCTGGAAATGGGGTTACAGATGGGTGGTGGGAACCAAACCTAGGTCCTCTGGATGAGTAACCACTACTCTTAACTATTAAGCCATTTCTTCAGTCCTCCTGTTTTAAAATATATTTTGACATTTTATTTTTATTTTACACGTATGGATGTTTTGCATGTATTAATGTCTGTTCCGTGTTGTGTGCAGATTCTCTGCAACTGAAGTTACAGATAGTTGTTAGCTTCCCTGTAGGCACTGGGAACAGAACCTGGTCTTTGAAAAGCAGCCAGTGCTCTTAAACCCTGAGCCATCGCTCTGTCCCTAAGACATTGGTTCTTTTAGAATCAAAACCAAAAAAAAAGTCAGGCACGGTGTAGCATGCAATGGAAGCAGGTATCTTCAGCTATACAGTGAGCTCAGGGTCAGTCTAGGCTATCTGAGACCTGCCTTTAAACAGCAAACAAGGCAGGAGAGATGGTCAGTGAATAAAGGCACTTATCACCAAAGTCTGACCACCTGAGTTCAGTGCCTGGAACCCACAAGTTGACCTCTGACCTCTGCATGTGTGCCATAATACACATAAGTGCCCACACACGTACACACACAAAAGAAATTTAACAAAAAAAACCAAAACAAAATGCCTTCTGCAGAAAGGGTATCCTGTGGAGCAGCCCTGGTAAGCACAGTCCCCTCCAGGTGCCATGACACAAGCAGCACACGTTGAGTGGCTCACAGGCAGCCATCAAGCAAATGAACCTTGGGGCAGGAGTGAGAGCTCAGCAGTTTGAGTGCTGTTCTCGGAGGATGGCTGACAGCAACATAAGCAGACTCAGACTTAGAGGATCTGATGTCTCTGGCTTTGCAAGGGCACCTGCACTCATATCATGCACATACCTACATGCAGGCACACATGCCTACACATGATCAAAAATAATAAGTCTTTTAAAATAACAAAAATTAAAATAAAAATAATTATCAATTTAGAAATAATTAAGGACCCACACTACCAGGTTAAATGGAACCTGAAGAGCCTCAGTAGGGCGTCTTGAAGCTACAAAGCCAGAGCGAGTCCAGCCCTCTTACTGCATCAGAGCAGACTGGCTGAAAGTCCAAGGCTACACTCAGCTAGCTCTTCAGGAGGTAACGGACAGCTGCTCTGAGCTAGTGACTGGATGAGAAACAGGCCCTGGGCACAGCAAGCACACATTTTCCTGTATCCAGGACAAGAGAAAACCAAAGTCCAATGGAGCAGCATTCATGGCTCACATGGAGGGAACTTTCACATGCTGGTTTGGCTTATGTGTCACACACGGAAACTCAGTCCTAGTAAGAAAGGAGTCATTACCTTGCTTCAGACCCAAAATCCACATGGTATCCAAGGCATCAATCAGGGTGAGACCCAGGCCAAACCACTCACTAAAGGTTTTGGACACAGGCTTCAGTTCATCATGGCCCCAAGCGAACTTTTGGTAACCCTTCCATGCATGGAGAAAGGCCTCAATCACTCTCTTCTGGCGCTCATTCGGGGGGTCTAGAGAGGAGAAAGCACAAGTGGCAGGGACAGTCCCACTCTTGGGGCAGGCAATGCTTTTAAAGATCACCCGTGACCCTTCAGTTAACGTAGCAGGATACACTGGCCGGAAGCATGAGTTACAGTGACTTGGGGAAGGCAGAAGGCCAAAGCACAGGTTAGACCCTCAGTGATACAGTGACAAGTAGGCATGTCACCTGGAGGCCACACTCAACAGTACTAGAACCTCGAGTCCCTCTCTGTTCAAGGGGAAGAGGGCAGTATTCCTATGGTCCACCACTACACTGCAGATAATGAATGTGGGACCTGGCCACCAACGTCTAATGTGAACTTAGAAATAAGCAGGACCCAGTGGTTGGGCAGACTGGCAGATACACCCCAAGTGCACGTTCTCCACCCAGTGAGCTTCTAGAGTCCACGGGAACAAGCACAGCACTTATGGCCCCCTTGAGAGTGCCTCACCCCCACAGGGAGCTTTCTTCTCCTAAGCGAGGTGCACGTAGCAATCTGTGGGGTGCCACCCCATCCCACATGCCTCTCCCCAGTAGGTTCTAAGGTTCAATGTACAATGAATCTATGCAGACATCTATTACTTCAAAGATTAGATAATAACAGAAGCAGGCCGAGAACGGGAAAGCACATCTCAGTAACAGTGCTCCATGGCCCAGAGACCTGTGAGGTCTAGAAATAAGCTGACACACCAAGGGACACTGTGTCTCCTTTCCATTAACAAGACCTTTATTTTTATTGATGCTGGCGGTGGTGGTGCACACCTTTAATCCCAGCACTTGAGAAGCAGAGGCATGCGGATCTGCCTCTACAGAGGCCAGCCTGGTCTACAACAGATCAAGTTGCAGGACAGCCAGGGCTACGAAGAAAAATAACCCTGTCATTAAAAAAAAAAAAAAAAAAAAAAAAAAGATAAAAATATTTTTATTGAATCTTTATTATTAAAATGCATGACTTTAATTTTGTGTATCTTCTCATGCTCAGGCACAACCTGGCTCAGGAGCAGAAAGGCAAAAACCAACCTTCTCCAACAGAGCATCCTCTCTGGCTGCTCGAGCAACTGAGTAGCCACAGACAGTCCCAATGCTGTAAGAGGTGTGTGGACAGAGCATGGATGCTGAAGGGTGAGCTGCAGGGGTCAGGCCGGAGGTCATGACCTGGATGGAGAATGCCAACCTCCAGGCTCTTAGGCACAGGTTCTGGTGAGGCAAGGAGATGGGAAAACTCACCTGGCTCTTTCCATATGCTGGATGCCAAAAACAGAGGCTTGATGGAGGCTTCAGCTTTTTTGGAAGAAAGTTCA
>CM052701.1:139165112-139200450 GCA_028551405.1 Uromys caudimaculatus
GGGCAGTCCTGACACACACCACACTATCCGGAACACGGCACTCTTCCTGGGTACGGGCAGTCCTGACACACACCACACTATCCGGAACACGGCACTCTTCCTGGGTACGGGCAGTCCTGACACACACCACACTATCCGGAACATGGCACTCTTCCTGGGTGCAGTCATCTGGGTGTGAGAATCCTAGGGCTGCTCTAAGAAAAAGCCTAGATCAGAAAGATCTAAGCAAGAGGAGTTCCTGAGATCTGTAGAGATCTCAAGGAGCAACCCTGGGGAGGGATGCAGCGGCCAGAGGCTGAAGCTTCTACAGCAGTGACTATAATTTACTGAATAAAACCTAAGTGAAGTAGGTAGGTGCAGGAGTCAGGGTGTCCTCCGAGACTGGCAGTGTCTCCACTCATAGATATGATACCTGGGGAGTCCACCTATCATTCTCCATGAGGATGAGCACACCAGGAACAGGCAGAGGTTTGCCTCATGACACATGGCTAAGCATGGACCTAAAGGTTTTCTTTTTTGGTGTTGCTATTGCTATAGTGTATCTTTCACTTCTTTTCTTTTTTTTTTTTTAATTTATTTATTTCATTTATATGGGTACGCTGTAGCTGTCTTTAGACACACCAGAAAAGGGTATCAGATCCCATTACAGATGGTTGTGAGCCACCATGTGGTTCTTGGGAATTGAACTCAGGACCTCTGGAAGAACAGTCAGTATTCTTAACCGCTGAGCCATCTCTCTAGCCCCTTTTCATTTTTTTGAGACAGGGTTTCTCTGTGTAGCCATTCCTGTCCTGGAACTTCCTCTGTAGACCAGGCTGGCCTCAAACTTACAGAAATCCCCCTTTAATTCAAGTGCTGGAATTAAAGGTGTGCACTACCACCTC
Organism: Uromys caudimaculatus; assembly: GCA_028551405.1. Lineage (NCBI taxonomy): Eukaryota > Metazoa > Chordata > Mammalia > Rodentia > Muridae > Uromys > Uromys caudimaculatus. The sequence continues at coordinate 139,165,997 of CM052701.1, forward strand.
CCAGGTCTATAGTGTATTTCTTTTTCTTTTTTCTTTGTATTTTATGTGTATTGAATGTTTGCCTGCATGTATTTGCACTGCCTGTGTGCCTGGTGTCCTCAAAGGTCAGAGAAGAAGTTAGACCCCCTGCAACTGTAGTTACGGATTGTTGTGAGCTGCTATGTGGGTGCTGAGAACTGAATCTGGGTCCTTTGCAAGAACAAGTGTTCTTAACCTCCTATCTATCTCTCCAGCTCCCCAACCCCCTTTTTTGAGTAACCTTGGCTAGCCTGGAGCTTCCATATAGACCAGGCTGGCCTCAAACAGATATCTACCAGCCTCTACCTCTTAAGTGCTGGGTTAAAGGAGTGCACTACCATATCTGGCTTTTTTCTTTGTTTTCTATAATACAGGCTGCTTCACAGATTTGCATGTCACAAGGGCCAGGCTAGTCTTCTGTGTCATTCCAACTTTAGTACATGCTGCTAAAGCAGGAACACAAAGGATTGCTTCAAAAACCTGAGCAGAAGTGGCTCAGCTACTGCTCTCCATTCTAAAAGCTTCTGTCCTTAAGAGCACATCATAAGCAACCCAAGCTGAATCAGACACTGGCGTGGGAAGCACCTTTTCCTCCTGCACACACGATCAAGAGCTTCTTCCTGGGACTCGTCTACACTGCTACTTCCACACTGTCTCCTCCTGTGCTCACGGATCTAAGACCGCAGGTTCTAAGACCGCAGGTTCCACATCCTCAGGACAGCTGTGCAGGCTTAGCGCTTAGGCCACTCCTGGTGCTCTCAAGTGCAGCACTGAGTGGGAAATGAAGCCGAAAGCCATCTAGGTTGAGGTGTCTGTGGTACTGCAAGCAAGAAACGTGCTGGGCTGACAAGTGCCAGCTCGGTCCAGGGGGCCAGGCCACACCCTCTCATTCTGCTCACTGCCAAGCCACAAGTAGCTAGACAAGGAGGGGCCTGTCAACCAGGGTCACTCCTGCAGCTGCCCACACTGAGAAAGGCTGAGTCTTCCTTTCCTCCTCACTCCCCTCCCTCCTGAAACTCTACCCTCACATTGCTTAAAACAGCCTTGCTCTCAGACAGACCAGCACACCATGAGAACGGACCATGGGCCAAATGTGGCTCTGAAATCTGACTGCATAATGAAACTCACTGAAGCTATCTTTAGAATACTGTTTGTTTCAAAAGGGAAATATGACATAGACAAAATGAATTTTCATTAAAACAAAACCAAACCAAGCAAGCTGGCATCAGATACTGCACATTAGACCCAACTCCTGCTAGTGGTACCTGATGATGGTTCTCTGTGTGTTTTCTTCCTGCTGAGCCTTCCCCAGGGCTGCTTCTCTCTCCTTAGCATCCTGCTTCCCATCCTTGGAGACTGTGTTGGGGGGTCTAATCTGCAGGTGGGGAGGGCCCCGCCGAAAATGCCTTTGCCGCTTCTAAACCAAAATCAGAGTCACATGTGAAAATACGTCACCAGTCACGGCCTGGGCGTCTCTGTATGTTTAAGATTCAGTCCCTTACATGTGCATCCATACCCAAAGAGGGCAGTGGACTGCTGTGCTCCACCAAGAGGCGGCGGATGACTGTGCTCCACCAAGCCTTGAGGGGGATTGCTTTCACTTTTTAGCAATCTGAAGGTTTGAGAGATGAGCTGCTTAAGAACTTGGAGAAATACCAAATAACTAGTATGGGTCTGGATAAATAGTTGAGAGCCCTCGTAGGGATATTTTAAGATTGAAACAGTCCCAGAGATAAGTAAGAATGGCAAAGATAAGGATGCCAGGGATGACAGCCATCTGAGAGGGTTACATACTCTCCCTCTGAGAAAGTGTAGAAAGTGTTCTCACAAACAACAGGGCTGAAAATGACAAAGCTGGGATCCCCCTGCCACCCTTACACCCAGGACAGGCCTGTCAATAGGATGGCACACTTCCCGGATTCCTGAGCTTCCATAGCAACAGGCACAGAATTCACTCTTAGCTTTATTTATATCCTCAATAAATAACTTGGTAAATTATGGTAAAACATACATGCAGTGGATGATCCAGCTATAAGAACTAACATGACAGAAGATACCAAAAATTCAGGATAAAAATACACATGACGGCGGGGCGGGTGGTGGTGGCACACGCCTTTAATCCTCCCAGCACTTGGGAGGCAGAGGCAGGCAGATCTCTGTGAGTTTGAAGCCAGCCTGGTCTACAGTGAGTTCCAGGACAGCCAGAGCTACGTAGAAGAAATCTGTCTTGAAAAAACAAAACAAAACAAAATAGCATATGGCACAGACCTAATCCTAGCACTCTGGAGGCAGGGGCAGGTGAATCTCTGAGTTGGAGGCCAGGTTGGTCTACAGAGTGAATTCATGATAGGCAGGGCTACACAGAAAAATCCTGTCTCAAAAACCTAACCAACTAACTAACTAGGTCTACATGACACCTATCTTGAATTGTGTTCAAATGTGTATATGCTATTAAATCTACTAAAGTACAGCAAGCTGTCTTTTTCTTTTTTTTTTAAAGATTCATTTATTTTATGTACATGAGCACACTGTCGCTCTCTTCAGACACACCAGATGAGAGTACCAGATCCCATTATAGATGGCTGTGAGCCACCATGTGGTTGCTGGGGGATTGAACTCAGGACCTCTGGAAGAGTCAGTGCTTTTAACTGCTGAGCCATCTCTCCAGCCCCTAGAAAGGTGTCTTGAGTAGGGTGGTCACATGACACCTGTCCTAGCATTCCAATTTCCTCCTTAAACACATGAGACACCCAAGTCAGTTGAAGCCTAGATACTTCAAAGCTCTTTTCTCCTTGTAGAGAATGAGCACCTGACAGAGTGCACAAGGCTGCGGTGGGCAGCATAGTGAACCACTGGAGAAATTCACAATGCTTCTTCTCCCACCTGGCAGCTCCACTGCTGAAGGGAAACATCCATGCTGCAGGAAGATCCTCGAGCAGGAAACCTCTGAAACTGACCAAATTCACTAGGCCCCTCCCTGTCAGTGTAAGCAATAAAGGCTGAAAGTCCCTCTTAGAGGAGCTTAGCTGCAATGAAGACCTTCAGACCAGACAAGCTACAAAGACTGAGACCAGCCCAGCTGCCTGGAAGAACAGAACGCAGCCGAATTGCCTGGAAGAGGATTAGAGCAACTGGAAAGGACACTCTCCGACCTGCTGAGCTAGCTGCCTGCAGACTGTGCAGTAGCTCCAGGTCTCCAGCTCTGTGAACGGTCACCCACGCTGGGGCTGGGTGGGCTTCAATGACACAGCTATCTTTTGAGTCACTTCTCACCCATATTCCTGTAAGTAACTCCAAAAAAAGTCACTGGTTCACCAAGTTGGACTTTGGTGATATCCATACTTTGGTCGGTCATGGGTTTCCGATTTGGGGGTGAGCAGACACATGTGTTATACCTCTCTAGGAAAAGTTTTATCACACAACACCTCTGAATTCTTTCTGTTAGGATACTTCATGAGCCAGAGGCTAAAGAACACAAGGAAACTAGAAGCAGCATCACCATGGGGAAACTAGCCTGAGCACAGACCCTGTCTAGAAGCAAGTCTGTCACCCAAGAGCTCTATGAACAGTTCTATAGGGATAGCAAGTGGACTGTCCTTTTCCAAATCTTCCCCTCTCCCCATTATGGCCTGACCAAGGGACTGGTCAGTCCGTCTACTTTCTTGTACTTTCTAGTGAGCATCTAGCAACTCAGCAACAAGTTTTGAAGAAGAAAACGTACAACACTCCTTGATTAGAATGAAGGCACCCCTAAATTCACCAGGACTGACATCCCACGCTTGGATCCCAGGCCAACCTACATCCATTCTCGACCTGGAACCAGTACCGAGGAGACATTTTTCTAGAGTGGCTGTCAGCAGAGTTTACCTATTTGTACAATACTCTATAGTCTCATGGGATATGAAACCTCCACCTGGGCCCAAGACTCTACTACCCACAGGGGACGCTGAAGACTTGCAACATCTGCTAGGCGTAGTCTTGGCTATGTGGGAAAAAATAAACAAGCAAACAAACAAAAAAACCCACCAAACAGCCAAAGGCTTTAGAGATGTAGAACTTGACTGCAGTGCACAACTGCCCCAACTCTCAAGAAATCTGAGTCTGGCCCTATCACAAGTCAGCTCTCAGCAACTGGCTCTTTTATTGCCTCTGGCCTACCTCTGGGCTCCACTCCATCTGCCCCATTCCCCACAACCCTAAGCGTATCAGATTGGGTACCCCAGGATGAGGCCTGCCTGTTCCAACCCCTTCTAGACAAACTACAGTGCCTCTACCCAGGATTCTCCAGAAATGCCTCCTCTGGCAGGTGATTCTAATACCACCCACCCATAATGGTCCCATGCTGCCTGTTAGGTACAACACAGCAGTCAGATGGAACTCCTCAGTGTCCCTAAGCTGGCTCTTGCTCATTTCTCAAAGGCCCCTCCGTATGGGGGCCTTCACTCTTTTCCACACCATAACCTCCCTTGGCAGCATCTTGCTCCACTGTGCAGCAGCTCCGCCTGAGCACAGCTCTCCTCTCCTTCCTCAGATCTCCCTAAGCACACTGCCCACACCCCTTAGGCACCACCAGAACCACAACTGGACAGATCCCAGTTCCTACACCCCAGCCTGGCTCCGCCAAAAGGTCACTTTGCAAAGGTCTATCTCCTTCAACCCTGCCCTCCCACCTAGGCAGAAACTGGGGCTTCTTAAATGGAGCCAGGGATGGTTCCACCTCTCACCACTGATCTGTACTCTGCCACATGCCAACCAACTGTCTGATCTTATTTATTGTTGGCCTCTCACCTGCCCTTCCTATCGGCTTCTGTGGTTCCTCCTAAGAGAAAAGTCTCTTTCCTCATAAGTGGGCAGCCAGCACCTGACACAGGATCTGAACCATGGTGGCGTTCAAAGAGAATGAAGCACATGTCTGCCTCTTCCTTCCACAACTTTATACACAGAGCCTCAACTGCGTCTGGGTGAGGTCGAGTGTAATAGGGAAAATAAACACTTCAGCCTCTTTGAGGCAATATTTGTCAACTTAGAATGTTCCAAAACAGACCCCAGTGACAACCCCACATAGCCTTTACTGGAAATACCTGAGAAAGTATGTCTGCAAACCCTTCTGGTTCGGCACTTTCCTTCCGAGGAGCTGGTAAGACAGGCAGGACTTCTAGCTTCATCTTCTGTACTTCTGCAGGTCTGCCAGTCAGGTCTGTGGAAGCAAACCTTTCACCTTAAGGCCTATATAGGCTCCAGAAGAGATGTCTAAATAGGGGCTACTTGTTTCAGGCAGTGAGACCTCCAAGAAGCTACTGAACTCAAGAAGGCCCAGAGGAATCTAACCTGGTATTAGTATTGTTTTTTGGAGAGAGTCTCTCTGTGGGTCCCTGGGTGTCCCAGAATTCACTTGTAAATCAGGCTGGCCTCAAACTCAGAGACTTACCTGCTTCTCCCTCCCAAGTGCTGGGATGAAAACGCCACCACCTCCCAGCTTGAGCAGGGTTTTATGTAGCCCAAGCTGGCCTCAACTCCTGATCTTCCTGCCTCTATTTCCCAAGTGCTGGGACTGAGTCCTTTTCAAGCATTTGGCAGAGTGTGTCCTTAAGCACAACACACAACGCCCCCACCCAACATATCAATTTAATAGTTCCAAAACAGGCAGCTTGATTTGAGCAATTTTTGGGTCTCCAATCTTTTTTTTTTTTTTTTTTTTTTTTTTTGGTTTTCTGAGACAGGGTTTCTCTGTGTAGCTCTGCCTGTCCTGGAACTCACTCTGTAGACCAGGCTGGCCTCGAACTCAGAAATCCACCTGCCTCTGCCTCCCAAGTGCTGGGATCAAAGGCCACCACTGCCCAGCAGGTCTCCAACCTTAAAGAAGCCCAGAAGGAATCCTAGGCATCCCCTCAGGATATCCACTGGTCCTCGGCAAACACATGGTAAAGATATGTGATTAGTGCTGACAGGTCTGACGCTACTGACTGATGTTCTCTGACAGGCAGCACCGTTGGCCCCAAAGACCTAGAGAGCAGCCTACAGGGTTATCTGTATACCAGATGGTCTACTGAGCTCCACGTTTTCCCCTCTGCTGTTTTTCTTGTCAATCTGTCACCACATGCCTTGTGGTACTGTTTTATCTGGATTGCAATAACATATCTAACCTCAGCCTGCATCCCCTCTGCCCTAGCACCACTGGTGTTTGATACCTTTCCACATGTCCGACACCTGAAGAGAATACAGGATTCCACAGAGAATCAGAAAGCCCAGGACGAGGAGAATCACATTCCGCTGTAACCTCGAAAGTTGCTTCCATTTCTAAGAAAGAGCCAGAAAATGACACTTGTCACAGATTCGGTTAGGAGAGCAATTCAGAAAGACCCTTACTTAAGGGTATGTCCTTACTTGAGGGCAGGTAAGTTCCCTCTCAGCAAAGTTCACATTCACAGGGCAGTGCCAGAGGTGACAGAGCACACTAGCTCATACGTGGCCAAAGAGCTGTACACCATGTGTCCAGCTGCACATGCACTGGAGAAAAACTCCTGAAATCCCCATGACTTGGCTCAGGCGTTGACGGATCATACATCGGACCATACGTGCTGTGCCCGTGCCCCTCAGTCAAGGACCCCCAGGGCACCAGGCATCAGGCGGGGGAAGCAACAACACTGGGACCCAAGCCGCGAGAACCAGACGCAGCACAGAAACTTTTGGAAGCTGGAAGAGACACGGAGAGACACGGGCGCTCCAGCTAGGCACTTCCCTCGGTAAGACTTCCCGGGCCCGGACCCCGCCTCACCCTCCAGCATGAGCGCCGCCGCCGGCTCTTGCTGTTGTCGTAGCTCTCACCCAGGCTCAGCGTCACCGAGATGAAGTCCCGGTGAGGCGCCGGCGGCGGCGGCGGCGGTGGGTACATGACTGCGACTCCGGCCCAAGAGACCTCGCTTGCTGGAGGTTTCAGGAAGCCCAAGACTGAGAAAGACCGCGGGCTGCCATACCGAAGGCGTCCACACCCCGCCCATCGCCCTAGACACTAGTCCGCACGCGCCGAATTTTATCGGTCAATGCGCAAACTCAGAATCCTAGTCTAAACACCGCGCCTGCGTACGCCCTTGGACCGGTATTTCCTGGTGGGTGGCTTGCGTTAGGATACCCGCCCCTGCACCGTTGACGTTATTTCATCGCGTCCTTACGTCACTGAATCGCGCGCACCCGCTCCCTTGCTGGCGTCCTGCAGACTCCCTGATGGGGGCGGGCTGGCTAGGATCTGGAGACGTGTTCCCTGTTGCAGTTACATCTGCCTTGAGTTGCGGATCATCTCCTTTGCCGGGGTCCTCCGCTCGGTCTCGGGGAGCTAGGTCGGGCGTCACCCTGGCGCGCCTGGAGGTGAAACGCAAAACTCCTGACCGGAGGAAGGGACGGCCCTGCTGAGGTTGAGGCTGGCTCTGCGCCCTGAGGCCGCGGTCTGTCCTTTGAGGTTGCTCCGGCCTGGGAGCGACCCTTTCTGCGACCATTCCGCTCCGAGCCCTACCTACGTACTTGGCAACGGGTTTAAAACGACCGCACTTTTCCGTGCGCGTGGTTCCCTCGAGGAAAACACGCAAAACGACAAAATGCCCACTGTCCGGTGGGTGAAACCGCTGCTTCCCAACAGCTTACTTGTGGTATTTCTGGGTATGTGGAGAGTTCTTTACGTCGCGACCATTTAGTTTGAATCTCCTAGGGAAGACGTACCTGATCCCACGCCCCTTCCCTACTTTTAAGTCCTCTCTGGTCTCTATTGCAACAGTGCCCTCAAATGTAGGTTTTTGGAACCATGACAGATGGTTCGATGACTTTGAGGTCTGCATATCTTCCTAAAATGAAGGCGGAGTTCTTGTTAGCTGTTCATACCAACTTAAACCAGATCTGCACATTCCTAAGTTCTGCTGCTGCTCATGACCATGAGATGGTAACTGGCATGCCAAAGGCCTAGTTAGAGCTCGAAGTTAAAAAAATAATAAACCTTTGAGAGAGGAAATAGGAAGAGTTTGTTAGACCAATAAAACAATATCTGTAGCTGAAAATCTTTCAGTTCAAGCCGGACAAGAATGATAAACCACTATGGAACAAATCCTTGTCAAGGCTCAGAATCTAGCAACAGTGAAGGTCTTAAGGGGGTTGAAAGAGGAAAACCAAGTCAGTCACAGAGAGCAATGATGAGGTAACCTCAGCCTTCTCATTAGTACCCTGACTTCAGAAGCAAAGCAACACCCATCTGTGCCCACATACTGAATCTTACCACTGCAGAGGTAAGGAAGTTACATAGGTCCAAGCCAGCCTGGGCCCCAGAGTAAGTGAAACCTTATCTAAAAAGGAAAGAAAAAAAAAAAAAAAAAGCCAGGTGCTAATGGTACTCTCTACTCCCAGCAGAACTCTGTGTCCCAGACCAGCCTGATCTACAGAGTGAATTCCAAGGCAGCCAGGGCTGCACAGAAAAACCTTGTCTTGAAAAACCAAAATTAAAAAAAAAAAAAAAAAAGACTTGTATATGGTGGCATTTGACTCAAGAGGAGTAAAAGGGAAGGCAGAGGTAGGTAAATCTGTGAACTCTAGGATAGCCAGGGCTACCTTCATAAAACCTGTCTCAAAAATAAAGCTGTGCACATCAAAAGAGCCACAAGATAAAAACCTTACAGAATTTAAATGAGAAACAGACTCATATCAAAAACAGAATTGAATTTAGAGCCAAATTTGATGGTGTTTTGTGCCTGTAATCATGACATTTGGGAGGCAAAGGAGGACTGGGAATTCACGATCTGTTGAGAAAACACACACAGCAGCTTGTCAGAGCAGGGAGAAAAAAAGGAGGGATAAGGGAAGGGAGGGAGGAAAGAGAGAGACCAGTCCAGTGCTCGAAACTATTTGACCTAACTGAATCTATCACACAGTACTAAAACAGTGGGAAGCTAAACCTTAAAACACACAGACATTCATCATAGGCCATATATAAGACCTAAAAGAAATGATTTAAGTCACAACATATTTTTAGCCACATTGGGACTAAAAAAATGAGAAATCAAATATTTGAAGAGCTTAAATAAACATTTTAAATAAGAGGGGTTGAATCAAACAAAAAAGGGGGGGCTAGAAAGATGGCTCAGCAGTTAAGAGCACTGACTGCTCTTCTGAAGGTCCTGAGTTCAAATCCCAGCAACCACATGGTGGCTCACAACCGTCTATAATGGGATCTGATGCCCTCTTCAGGTGTGTCTGAAGACAGCTGCAGCGAGCGGGGCCAAGGAAGAAAAAAAAAGTGTCTGAAGACAGCTACAGTGTACTTACATATAATAAATCTTAAAAAAAGATATAGCTTCCTGTTGTTTGAGTACTGTGTGATAGTTTCAGCTAGGCTAAATGGTTGCTAGCACTGAACTGGCAAGATATAAGACAAAGTATACTAATAAATCAAGAAGCGTAGGTAAAATAGATAAATTCTTAAGAAGATACAAGTTGGCAAAACCACTCAAGAAGTGGAAAATGTAGAAACACCTATAAAGTTTAATTTAGAATCTGTAGCACACCCTACAATCCCAACTCTCTGAAGGTTAAGGCAGAGGGATTCCAGGTTCAGACTTGGTGATTGAGATGGGAGAATCCTTGTGAGCTTGAGGTTAATCTAAACTACACAGTGAGTTCAAGGCCAGTCAGGAATATATAGTGAAGCCCCGTCCCAAACAAAAACAACCACCCGCCAACAAAAGGATCCAAGCCCTATACATCTCCCTTCTCATAAGGCCACACTGGCGTTCTTCCAGCGATTTGGGCCTATGAACTTTGGAGTTATTCTTGGGCCCTCATCCTTCTTTTGGGACAGGGTTCCTCTGTATAGTCCTGCCTGTCCTGGAACTACAGACCAGGCTGGCCTCGAACTCAGGAAGATCTATCTACCTGCCTTTGCCTCCTGAGTGCTGGAATTAAAATGGTGTGTGGCCACCACCTGGCCATGGAGTTTTATCTAAGCAACAAAAGTAACTAATACTGAGCCATGGTCCTTAACAGTTATTTAGATTGGATTTAACATTAGAGAATTCATCCTGGGTAAAACCCTAGAACTGTAAAGAACATGGTGAAGCCTTTAAATTTCAATCCTTAGTCAGGATAAGTGAATTCATATTTGTAGGAACTACATGTAATTACTCTGGGTGGGTAAGACATGTAAAAATGTAAAGAGAATAGTAAAACCTTTGCTCAGACCTCAGTACCCCCCCTTCTCCCCTCTCTCTTTTTCCCTCTCTGGGGATACTAATGTATAAACTTGTGGAGGCCAGAAGTCAAAGAGGGTCTTCCTCAATTGTTTGTCAACTAATTTTTTGAAACAGGGTCTCTTGCTGAACCTGGAGCTTGCTGTTTCTGCTGCAGTGGTTGGTTGGTGAGCCCCAGTGGTCTGCCTGTCTCTACTCAGCTCTGTAATTACAGATGAGTGCTGTCATGCCTGGCTTTTCATATAGGGCTTGGTGTTACAGAATTCCTGACCTCTGAGAAAAAAAGCTCAGAGACTCAATCCAATTATAATTAAAAGGTTTATTGATTACAGCTAGCAGAACAACAATCTCTGAGCCAAACCTGAGACTAACATGAGAAGGTGGGTGGAAAAAAAGGATTGTCTTTTATCTTTTTTCAAGATTTTTATTTTATGCGTATGGGTGTTTTACAGGCATGTATGCATACCATTTGTATGAAGTGTCTATGAAGGCTAGAAGAGGCCACTGTTTCCCCTGGGTCTAGAGTGACCAATAACTTAGCCGTGTAGTGTGGATACTGGGATTCGAACCTGGAAAGCAGTCTATGTTGTTAATCATGGAGCCATCTCTTCAGCCCCTGAGAGAAGGATTTTTGAAGATGAAAACCTGAAAAACTGCAGGAAACCCTTGTGTGTCTGCATAAGCAATCAAGAGCTGTTTCACTCTGCCGCATAAGCATGTTACAGCAGCAAAAAAGTAGTTGGTCATAACAACACATAGATGGTCACTGCTGTACATTTCTAGGTGTGTGTGGGAGGATGTCACGGAGTCCAGGTAACTGGGGATTTATCTTCTAGGGACAGGAGTCAGAGACAAAGAGCTGGTGGGTACCAAGCTGGGTGCCTGGCATAACTGGAGTTATAGTACCCATCACATTGAGGGCCTCTGAGACCCACGGTGCTTGCTCTTTACCACTGAACCACTCACACCTCAGTCATAATATAATAAAGGAATTTTGTTATATTTTTAAAGATTTTTATTTATTTTATATATATGATAAGTACACTGTAGCTGTCTTCAGACATACCAGGAGAGGGCATCGGATCCCATTACAGACAGTTGTGAGCCACCATGTGATTACTGGGAATTGAATTCAGAACCTCTGGAAGAACAGTCAGTACTCTTAACCACTGAACCATCTCTCCAGCCCTGATTTTTGTTATTTTTATTTTTATTTTATTTTTTAGACACAGTCTTGTGGCATAGATCTCTTGATGTTTGTTTCCTTTAAGGAAAATACTCAGCTGAAACTGGGTCTAGTGGTGCACACCTTTAGTCCCAGCACTTGAGAGGCAGAGGCCAGGTGGATCTCTGTGAGTTCTAGGTCAGCCTGGTCTATAGAGAGAGTTCCAGACCCAGCCAGAGCTACAGCTCTGTCTCCAAAAAGGAAAATTCAATTGAAACACAAATTTAAGCATACATTTATTTAACAAATGAAAATCAAAGCAGGAAATTCTAAGAGATTAGAATAGGCTTCTACAAGCTGGAGGAGGAGAGCAACAAAGCCCCGTTTGGTGGATTTTAAAGGGTTTATGAGGTAGGTAGCAGTAGCATGTTTGTGGGGTATGATGATCCTTTTATAAGTCATAGTGTGTTGGGGACCCCCTCACCCCTACAAGTCTCATAGCCTGTTTTTGGTGAGTAAAGAATGAAACATGAGTAGGGCCATCTTTGTAAGCACTGGGTCAAAGTCTTCCAGAGACTGACCTCATGGTTAAATACAGTAGAATTTGTAACCTGTGACTGTTACAGTAAGGATGAATTCTATTGGGCTGGAGAGATGGCTCAGCAGTTAAGAGCACTGACTGCTCTTCCAGAGGTCCTGAGTTCAATTCCCAGCAACCACACGGTGGCTCACAACCATCTGGAATGGGATCTGGTGCCCTCTTCTGGTGTGTCTGAAGACAGCGACAGTGTACTCATGTACATAAATAATTCTAAAAAAAAGAATGAATTCTATTGACTGATAAACAGAACTCAGGGCCTAAGAGCCATGGTTCTCAACTCTGAAGAAGGCTTGGGGCTACTCTGGGATCCCAAACACCCAGTGTAGTTGACAGCTGGCTAGTAAATACTTTCTATTGGTTTAAATCCATATTTGAGCAATCTTCTCTAGTAAATACCCTACAACAGTACATGCAGGCAAAGCACTTATACACATAAAATAAAAACAAAATTTAAAAACCCGTAAGTAAACAAATAACCTCAAAAGCTAGTGGCTAAAACATAGCAAAGGGCTGGAATATAGTTCAGCGGTAGAGCGCCTGTTCAGCATGTACAAATCCCCGGGTTCAATCTTCAGCACCACCAAAAAATTTATGAAAACCAAAAGGTAGGCATAATGTTGTATATAACACGAAGGTGGTGGGTCAGGGGCTCAAGGTCATCTCTGCTCTGTAGCAAATTAGAGGCCGTCCTGGGCTCATGGCGACTGTTTCAAAACAAAACAAAAAAGCAAGATGGCCTTCCTTTACCACCGAACATTCCAGCAGACCCATGTGAAACTGCCCCTTGCTGCCAGGCTGCTAAGAATCAGCCTTTGCCCTAAGCCAGTCTTGACCTGTGTCTTTCGGTGTTTCCTGTGTGACATATCCTGTGAGAATTCCTCTCTTGCAGCCCTAGACTTCCACCCATGCTCAGCAGCTCCAGTGGTGAAGAGGATTAGCCCTAGACTTCCCAGAAGTCTCTGCCCTCCTGCTGCAGACCTGCAGCTGCAGGCATCGAAGGGCCACAGCTAGTGGCAAGGGATTGATTTCCTGTTTAACCCTGAGGAGGGGAGCACTTGCTGCCGCCAGGGAAAAGGAGGCTTGCAAACTTCCAAAGAGACCAAGAAGTTCACGTGACCTGCAGGACTGCATCACTCAACTGAGCATTATCTCTGAGTTGCAGGGATAAGCACACACTCTTACATGGGAGATGGGGCCATGGAACTAAATGCAGCAGTTGTAAAACACCAGGCTTAAAGGGTTTCTGAATGTACAGTGACTAAAAATGAATTCAAAATCAAATACATACAATTGAGGTATTTCTGGTAATGTTCATCCTCATCACACAGTGCAAATTCACTGAAGCCTTGGTTAACAAACAACCTGTGTGCTTTACACTTCATATGATGCCACAAGGAATACTAACCGGCTATCTGCAAAACCTGGCTCAGACATGAGTTATGGATTTCAGAGCTTCACTGTGCATACCAAGCGCTTTTCCTCACAGGCGCAGAATAGTTTAATTATATAAAACAAATACTTTATTGTTTTACTACCATTATTCCTAAACATGTGTCAAATTACTATATCTTTTGATTTTATCATGTAAAAAAAAATCTGTATTTTAAAGTTTCATTTGAATTTCTTTTCTTTTTCTTTCCTTGAGACAGGGTCTTTCTGTGTAGCCCTGGCTGTCCTGGAACTCACTCTGAAGACCAGGCTGGCCTCGAACTCAGTGATCTACCTGCTTCTACCTCCTGAGCACTGGAATTAAAAGTGTGCACCACTATGCCTGGCCTTTCAATTGCATTTCTGACTTGAGTTTCAAAACAATTGTTAAGAACGTACCCAGGACCATAGGATCAAAGGTGAGGAGGACAAAACATCTGTCTCAGCCCCAGGAGTAACTGGGTCCAGTGGGATCCAGAGATGCAGGAACCCCGCCAGACCAGTGGCCTGAGAAGACCTTGGGCTCGAACTCTGAAGCCAGGCCCACAACACCTAGAGGAAGCTCCACTCCCAGGCAGTCTAACTTGCCAAGGACCATAAGATCAGAGGTGAGGAGGACACAACATCTGTCCCAACACCTGGAGTAACTAGGATCAGTGAGATCCAAGGACCCAAGAACCCCGCCAGACCAGTGCCATGGGTTCCTTCCGGTGTGAGCAAGCACCTTGAGCAGAACTTGGGTGTGAACTCTGCAGCCAGTCCCACAACACCCAGAGGAAGCTCCACTCCCAGGTGCTCTAATACGCCCAGGATCACAGGATCACAGGAGCTTGGTCACACCAGGATCTCAGGGTCCCATAGGCAGCTTGACTCCCAGGATCTTTGACACCAGGATCTCAGGATCACAGGATCACAGGAAGGACAGTCTCCAGTCAGTTATAACAAGGGCAGGTAGCACTAGAGATAACCAGATGGCAGGAGGCAAGCATAAGAACATAAGCAACAGAAGCCAAGGTTACCTGGCATCATCAGAACCCAATTCTCCCACTATAGCAAGTCCTGGATACACCATCACACCAGAAAAGCAAGATTCAGATCTAAAATCACTTCTCATGATGATGTTAGAAGACTTTAAGAACGACATAAATAACTCCCTTAAAGAAATACAGGAGAACACAGGTAAACAGGTAGAAGTCCTTAAAGAGGAAACACAAAAATCTCCTAAAGAATTACAGGAAAGCACAATCAGGCGAAGGAAATGAACAAAACCATCCAGGATCTAAAAATGGAAATAGAAACAATGAAGAAATCACAAAGAGAGACAACCCTGGAGTTAGAAAACCTAGGAAAGAGATCAGGAGTCACAGATGCACGCATCACCAGCAGAATACAAGAGATAGAAGAGAGAATCTCAGGTGCAGAAGATACCATAGAAAACATTGACACAACAGTCAGAGAAAATGCAAAAAGCTCCTAATCCAAACATCCAGGAATCCCAGGACACAATGAGAAGACCAAACTAAGGATAATAGGTATAGAAGAAAGCGAAAGCCGGCAGTGGTGGCGCACACCTTTAGTCCCAGCACTTGGGAGGCAGAGGCAGGTGGATTTCTGAGTTCGAGGCCAGGCTGGTCTACAGAGTGAGTTCCAGGACAGCCAGGGCTACACAGAGAAATCCTGACTCGAAAAACCAAAAAAAAAGAAAAAAGAAAGAAAGAAAGAAAGAAAGCGAAGATTCCTAACTTAAAGGGCCAGTAAATATCTTCAACAAAATTATAGAAGAAAACCTCCTTAACCTAAAGAAAGAGATGCCCATAAACATACAAAAAGCTTACAGAACTCCAAATAGACTGGACAAGAAAAGAAATTTCTCCCATTACATAATAATCAAAATATCAAATGCACTAAGCAAAGAAAGAATATTAAAGCAGTAAGGGAAAAAGGTCAAGTAACATATAAAGGCAGACCTATCAGAATTACACAAGACTTCTCACCAGACTATGAAAGGTAGAAGATTCTGGGCAGATCTCATACAGACCCTAAGAGAACACAAATGCCAGCCCAGGCTGCCATACCCAGCAAAACTCTCAATTACCATAGATGGAGAAAACAAGATAGTCCATGACAAAACCAAATTTACACAGTATTTTTCCACAAATCCAGCCTTACAAAAGATAATAGATGGAAAACACCAACACAAGGAAGGAAACTACACCCTAGAAAAAGCAAGAAAGTAATCTTTTAACAATCCCAAAAGAAGATAGCCACACAAACATAATTCCACCTCTAACAACAAAAATAACAGGAAGTAACAATCACTTTTCCTCAATATATCTTAACATCAATGGACTCAATTCCCCAATAAAAAGACATAGGCTAACAGACTGGATACAGGATGAACAGGACCCAGCATTTTTCTGCATACAGGAAATGCACCTCAGTAACAAAGACAGACACTACCTCAGAGTAAAGGGTTGGAGAACAATTTTCCAAGCAAATGGTCCCAAGAAACAAGCTGGAGTAGGCATTATGCTCTAAGATCAAGAATCGACAAATGGGACCTCCTAAAATTGCAAAGTTTCTGTAAGGCAAAGGACACTGTCAATAGGACAAAACGGCAACCAACAGATTGGGAAAAGATCTTAACCCATCCTATATCCGATAGAGGGCTAATATCCAACATATACAAAGAATTCAAGAAGTTAGACTCGCCAGGCAGTGGTGGCACATGCCTTTGATCCCAACACTTGGGAGGCAGAGGCAGGTGGATTTCTGAGTTCGAGGCCAGGCTGGTCTACAGAGTGAGTTCCAGGACAGCCAGGGCTACACAGAGAAACCCTGTCTCGGAAAAACAAAAAAAAAAAACAAAAAAAAAAATTAGACTCCAGAGAATCAAATAACCCTATTAAAAATGGGGTACAGAGCTAAACAAAGAATTTTCAACTGAGGAATATCGAATGGCCGAGAAGCACCTAAAGAAATGTTCAATATCCTTAGTCATCGGGGAAATGCAAATCAAAACAACCCTGAGATTCCACATCACACCAGTCAGAGTGGCTAAGATCAAAAACTCAAGTGACAGCAGATGCTGGCGAGGATGTGGAGAAAGAGGAACACTCCTCCATTGTTGGTGGGATTGCAAGCTGGTACAACCACTCTGGAAATCAATCTGGTGGTTCCTCAGAAAATTGGACATAGTATTACCTGAGGACCCAGCTATACCGCTCCTGGACATATACTCAAAAGATTATCCAACATAGAACAAGGACACATGCTCCACTATGTTCATAGAAGCCTTATTTATAATAGCCAGAAGCTGGAAACAACACAGATGTCCTTCAACAGGGAATGGATGTAGAAAATGTGGTACATTTACACAATGGAATACTACTCAGCTATTAAAAATGATGAATTCATGAAATTCTTAGGCAAATGGATAGAACTAGAAAATATCATCCTGAGTGAGGTAACCCAATCACAAAAGAACACACATAGTATGCACTCACTGATAAGTGGATATTAGCCCAAAAGCTACAAATACCCAAGATACAATTCACAGACCACATGAAACTCAAGAAGAAGGAAGACCAAAGTGTGGGTGCTTCAGTCCTTCTTAGAAAGGGGAACAGGGCCAGAGTGAGAAGAAAAAGTGTCTGAAGACAGCTACAGTGTACTTACATATAATAAATAAATGAATCTTTAAAAAAAGAAAGAGGAACAAAATGCTCACAGGAGCAAATGTGGAGACAAAGTGTAGAGCAGAGACTGGAAGGAAAGGCCACCCAGAGACTGTCCCACCTGGGGATCCATCCCATATATAGTCACCAAACCCTAACACTATTGTGGATGCCAAGAAATGCTTGCTGAAAAGAGCCTGACATAGCTGTCTTCTGAGAGGCTCTGCCAGAGCCTGACAAATACAGAGATGGATGCTCAGAGCCAACCATTGGACTGAGCACAGGGTCCCCGATGGAGGAGTTAGAGAAAGGACTGAAGGAGCTGAAGGGGTTTGCAGCCCCATAGGAAGAACAAAAATATCAACCAACCAGAGCTCCCAGAGCTCCCAGGGATTAAATCACCAACCAAAGAGTACACATGGAGGGACCCGTGGCTCCAGCTGCATATGTAGCAGAGGATGGCCTTGTCAGGCATCAATGGGAGGGGAGGTCCTTGGTCCTTGAAAGCTTGATAGATGCCCCAGTGTAGGGGAATCAAGAGCGGGGAGGCAGGAGTGGGTGGGTGTGTGGAGGAGCACCCTCATAGCAGCAGGGGAAGGGGTATGGGAATGGAGTTTTCGGGGGGGGGGAACAGGGAAAGGGGATAACATTTGAAATGTAAATAAAGAAAATATCCAATAAAAAAATTGTTAAGTGAATTTTGGCTTGGAATTGGGACTGAGTGTCTGACCAATTTTTAAGTGGCCCTAAACATACAAAGCAATAATCTCAGCACCAATGATGGTAAAATCAAAATGCCAATCGACTCTGAAAAACATTAAAGATGCTCTACAAACTGCAGTGTCTGATGTTCAACCAAGACTTAATTCTTTTTTTTTTTTTTTAAGGTTTTAGAGCTACCTGATTTGTTGACAGAGACTAGTGTGGACTCCTGCCATGGCACACATGTGGCAGCCACAGGACAACTCACTGTGTGGGTCTCAGGGGTCACACTCAGGTCATTGGGCTTGACAAAAGCACCCTCACTTGCCGAACCCTCTCACTGATCCCAGATTCAATTTTTATGTAAAAATCGACATTGTCCTCACAGCGGCAAATACCTTTAATCTCAGCTCTCATAAGGTAAGAGTGCAGATAGAGCTCTGTGAGTTCAAGGCCAAACACGGCTCCATAGAAAGACCCTGTCTCAAATGTTTTATGTATTTGTATGAGTGTTTTGCTTCACGTATATATGTGCATCATATGCATGCCCAGTGCCTGTGGCAACCAGAAGAGGGCTAAGGATCCCTTGGGGCTGGAGTTATGGATGGTTATGAACCACTACACGGTTCAGGGAACTGAACCAGGGTCTTCTGAAAGAGCAGCAAGTGCTCTTAAGCACCATCTTAAGGTTTCTATTGCTGAAAAGAAGCACCATGACCAAAAGCAAGGAGGTTTACCAGGCTTACACTTCCACATCACTGTTCATCATTGGTGGAAGTCAGGACAGGAACTCAAACAGGGCAGGAACCTGCTCCATACCACTGCCACAAAACTAGTTCTGCTCCTCTCCACAGCGCACGCAACTCTGTGCTCCTCTGTCTCTCTGTCACCCATTCATTCCCGCAAGGGCGGGCTTACCTGCTGGAACTGGGGGTGACATGCTTGTGGCTGGCCCAGTCCCAGGCATTTTCTTTAAAGACTCTTATTTTTATTTTATTTATATGAGTACGCTGTAGCTGTCTTCAGACACACCAGAAGAGGACCTCAGATCCCATTATAGATGGTTGTGAGCCACCATGTGGTTGCTGGGAACTGAACTCAGGACCTCTGGAAGAGCAGTCAGTGCTCTTAACCACTGAGCCATCTCCCCAGCCCCCCAGGCATTTTCTTAATTGAGGTTTCCTCCTCTCAGATGACTCCAGCTTGTATCAAGTTGACTTTAAACTATCCAGCATAACCACTGAGCCATCTTTTCATCCCTAGAGAAGGAGAGAGCCCGTGGCAAGTCCCAGGAATTATGGGAGGAGCAAAGGGACTTGTTTTTAAAGATTTATTTATTTATTATATGTAAGTACCCTGTGGTTGTCTTCTTTTCTTCTCTCTCTGGCCCCGCTCTCTGTAGCTGTCTTCAGACACCCCAGAAGAAGGTATCAGATCTCATTATGGATGGTTGTGAGCCACCATGTGGTTGCAAGGATTTGAACTCAGGCCTTTGGAAGAACAGTCAATGCTCTTAACCACTGAGCCATCTCTCCAGCCCCCTGGAGCAAAAGGACTTTAAGAGCTTATACATTAGGGGCACAGAGTAACATTTGGTCATAATCAAAAGTGTGATTGGTTTCCTGGGAAGTACTGGCAATTTTTTCTAAAGTTGGGCCTGAGCACCACTAGGAAATAAACCTAATGGCCGGCTGTGCAGTATAACAGTGGGACCTCCCTCCTGGCTCCAGAAGAGCCCCACCCTCATCCCTAACAAAGAGAAAGGGGTTGTGGG
The DNA here is from genome assembly GCA_028551405.1 of Uromys caudimaculatus. Taxonomy (NCBI): domain Eukaryota; kingdom Metazoa; phylum Chordata; class Mammalia; order Rodentia; family Muridae; genus Uromys; species Uromys caudimaculatus. The sequence continues at coordinate 139,185,582 of CM052701.1, forward strand.
AAATTTTCCCTTAATCAGCATCTTTCCTGAAACCTAAATGCCAGGCCATTAAAGTACAAACACCCCTTTATACAGATGGCAACTAAACTCAAAACATTAGTGCTCCTGACCTACTTCTAAGGACAGCTAGAGGCTAGGGATCTATCACAGACAGCCAAGTGCTTATGTGCACGCATGGGACCTCAGTTTGGATCCCAGAACCACACAACAAATGAGGCCATGTTAGCCTTAAATCCCAGAGTAGGAATGCTAGGTCCAGAAGATACAGAGGCTTGTTGGTCAGCTGGTCTGGTCAAATTGCTAAGTTTCAGGCCCAGTGAGAGGCCCTGTCTCAAAGAAATAAGGTGACTGACAAGCAAAGTGGCTCCGTGGGTAAAGCTCCTTGTTGCCAAGCCAATCCCAATAACCTGGATTCTCTCCCTGGGGTTCACACAGCGGAAGGATGGAATCAATCTGCACACGTTGTCCTCTCAACTCCACATGTCTACAAAGGTATGCATATGAATTAAAAAATACTGTGGAGAGTGGTTGAGGAAGACACCATATGTTGACTCTGACCCATACACACACACACTCTTGTATCCATATACATGAATACATGTGCATGCCCACACATGAATACTGTGTGTGTATGTGTGTGCAAGTGCTTTTATGTGTGTGTATTTGTGTAAGCGTTTTTGTGTGCTTGTGTCTAGCTGGCTGATTTGACATGAGACATGAGGAAGGTAGCCCAAAACCACCAAGTCTGCAGCAGCCGAGAGCGTCACATGAGACCTAAAGACTGAATCCTTTGCTGTACGTTGACTTCAAAATGTGTGGTAACCTTAAGCCTGACACCTGGAGCACTTAAAGCTCTGGATTTGCTTGGCTCACAGGGACTCATTCACCTCTAGAGAGGATGCAGAGCCCAGTTCTTTCCCAACTTCCAATCTGAGGTGTGAGGGTAAACCCCAGTGCACCAGCCTGGGTTGGTTAACAAGCCCTATTTCACCAGGCAGTGGTGGCACATACCTTTAATCCCAGTACTTGGGAGGCAGAAGCAGGCAGAGCTGTGAGTCTGAGGCCAGCCTGGTTTAGAGTGAGTTCCAAGGACATCCAGGGCTACACAGAGAAACCCTGTTTTGAAAAAACAAAACAAACCAGAAATCAAAACAAAAAAACCCATATTTGTCCATGAACTGAGGTCAATGAGTCCTGTTTCTGATGGACTAAAGCTGGGAGTTGGAGAGGGCAAACCTCTTCACATTTGGGCTGCAATTGCCAGAGCAGTGGAGGAGCATGGGTAGACTCTAAGCATCCACAGCCTCCTTTGTTGGCACTCTTTACACAGAAGAACTTCCCATAGTGGCCTGGGGCAGAACTGGGCCTCAATCCCAACCCGGGGCCCCACCACCGGACAATCCTGAGCATCTTTGGTCATGTTCACAGCTTTTGTCTCCCCAAGACCCAGTGGGTTCTCAACCCAAGGCAGTTTGTCAGTTGGTCTGTTATTGCAGCAGGCAGAAACAGGATTGGTGGCTTGTATGACTGCAGCACACATAATGGAAGTATAAAAGAAGTCCCTGAGGAATAATAGGGAACAGAGTCAAAAGAGATGATAGGTCGGGTAGGCTCTGCCTCCTCTCTGCCCTCATTATTGGGCCCTTCCCAAGGAGTTTAGACCAAAAGATTTAGACCCACAGCCCAAGAAGAGCTGTGTGCTGGCAAATGGTCTCTCGGGAAGGGGAGAGGGGAGTCGTTGCTTGGCAAATCTTTCCTGGTATAAATAAGTAGCTCTACCATAGTCAATTTCAGATTCCTACCTGGGAACAGCTGCTTACTGATCACTGACGATTCAGCAACAAGGTCTAACATGTCAGTAGGAACAGTCTTTGGTTCATGAGCTGGACCGGTGGCTCCTGGCCTATCATGGAGTAACAGAACCCAGGCTCACCCCTATACAGCCTACAGGCTCTGACTTGTCAGAAGCCACAGATGTCTAGAGAAGGCCCCAACCCGTGTGCAGATGGTGCCAGCTCTGGGCCTCCTGAAAGCTGTTACAGCATCAGGGCCCTGAGGCTGAGCTCTTTCCCTATGTTCCTCAATGCCAGAACAGAGAGTGTGCAGACATGTAACCACCAGGCAGCAGAGAGAAGAAAGGGGGCCAAGACAGGGGTTTTAGACAGGCCTGCCTGTCCTCTGCTCTGGAAGACAGTTTTAGCAAGTGTGCCCAGGATTCTCCCTTGCACTGCTCAGCACATAGGTATGAGACCACCTCCTTTGTCCCCTAGGAAGCATTTACAGGGGAGCCTGCAAAATCCTAGGTTGCTATTGGAAATAGTGATGTCACTGGCAGGGGTGGAGCTTCAGCTGTTTTTTTTTTAATTTGGGAAGGGCTGTACTTTATATGGCAGAAGGGGGACAAAGAATTAGGATTGCCAGACAAGGAACAAGGAGAACTCTGGGAAATGACTGCTGGGAGCAAGACCCAGCTCACATTGGGGAGCAGTCAAAGAGCGGAAGCAGGAAATACAAAATACCTAACTCAGACATGTCGGTCCCGCAAGAGCTCGATGTGCTGCTGCCTGATGCCTAACCTTGGTTTAGCTGCTGTAAACAGCTCCCTCTGTCCTTGGTCTCGTTCAGGTCTCCTAGAAGGTACCACTCTATAGTAGAGGAGTCAATGTCACACCTATTCTTAACCTCCAGAAGGGAGTCTAAGTCACAGATCCAAGGTGTGGTGTTCCCCTCCCCCCAATTTGGTGTTATTTATTTATAGACAGATCCTGTTACTATGTAGCCCAGGCTGGTCTTGAACTCTAGCAATCCTATCTCGGCCTCTAGAGTGTATCCAACCCATTCCTACAATACTGAGCCCTGTTGGGAGGAGAGCACTAATGTCCTTCCCCCAGAGGTATAGAGGGACAGGGCCTCTTCTGACCTTGAAAGAATCAAGTCCCAAAATATTACAAACTATGGGTAAGGACTTATACTCGAGCACGCACACTCAAGCATTCACAGCGCGTTCCCGGTCTTGTTGAAATACACTTAAGAGTGCAGGTGCATGTGGTGATAAGAAACCCCTCTAGCCTTCCCGGCTCAGCTATTGCAGGTCTGGGACCACACGAATGACTGTTCCTGGTTCTCTGTATGCTAACGCGCGTGCACACACCCGCGTGGGCGCTCTTCACTCGCGCGCTCCAAGCATTCACGCCAACGCAGGCGCGCGTCAGGAGGAGCGCGCTCGACTCGGCGTCAGGAAGCGGGGGCGGTGGGAGGGGTAGAACGGGTAGGTCCCGCTCATGACTCCGCAGCTGCTGCAGTCGCCGCAGCCTCAGGACCAGTCGCGCAGTCCGCGCTGCTGCACTTTCCGCCTTTTCCGCGCGGGTGTTCGAGCAGCGCCAAACACGCTTCAGCACCTCGGACAGCATCCACCGCGCTCGCCCCGGGCTCCTGGAGAACCCGCGGGCGCTTGACCGCTCGGTCGGCCCGCGGGTCGTACATCGCGAGGTCGTCGCACTCGCGCAACCCAGAGCCAGGCCCGCTGTGCCCGGAGCCCATGAGCACCATGCACCTGCTGACATTCGCCCTGCTTTTCTCCTGTTCCTTTGCCCGCGCTGCCTGCGACCCCAAGATCGTCAACATCGGCGCGGTGCTGAGCACGCGCAAGCACGAGCAGATGTTCCGCGAGGCAGTAAACCAGGCCAATAAGCGACACGGCTCTTGGAAGATACAGCTCAACGCCACTTCTGTCACCCACAAGCCCAACGCCATACAGATGGCCCTGTCAGTGTGTGAGGACCTCATCTCCAGCCAGGTGACCACTACTTCCCCCTCTCCCCTGCTCCTCCACCATCCTCCACTGCCCCAGTTTCATTCGATCCTTCCCTGGTCCTTCTCAGTCTCCTTACCAGACCACTCCAAGCCAACTGGCCCCTGGAGAGGCCTGGGACAAATGTCTGGGTCTACTGGTTCCCCCTGGACTGATCCTCAGAGGACCATGTGTGCTGTCATGTGACTATCATTGGTGATTTGTTCCATCCAGTCAGTGTGGTTCTAGACATTTTGAGCACAAGATGGAGGAGCACTTCAGGGAACTGACTGGATGAGACCTGGGGCTATCTTTGTTTCTTTCCTTACCTCTCTTCCCTTCCCCCATTCATGGGTCTGCAAAGGATAGCCCAGGTGCCAGAGCAAGCAGGCTCTGCAGGGGTGGAGTGAGGACTGCGCATGCCAGAGGCACCATGGCACAGAGTGGGAGCAAGTGCAGTGTGCGGCAGGGGAGGACGTGTTGCTGTAGACGCTGTCCGCCCCTGGCTGAACTGGCTCTGAATTCCAGTGAAGCCACGAGGGTCACTGCAGTGCACCAGCCTATGTAGAGTGAGGACAGGGACAGGGACTGTGCCAAGTCTATTCATACCCGCCCTTCAAAGGACGTCTACATCCGTGAACATATCTGCTCACATACATGTTCATTCATGCACATGGCACTAGCATACACTGCATCTCAATATGGCTCAGTCACACACATCTTCACATCCATGGGCACCCTGCTTTTTATGGTCAGTGCACAGAGCAACCCTGCTTCCATCATGAGAGACATAAATAAACACAGACACATTGGTACGTATAGAACTTACCTGTTCCAGCCCTTGCTCATGAACACCTACATAGTCACATCCATACCTACATACACGAATGTGACCTAAAGGGTGCAGGCTGGGCGTCATGGTGAGGGGAGTAAAAGCAGTCCTCACATCCCAGAATGTAGAGGCCATGCCAGAATTTTGCTCAGAAACTTGTGCCACTCACCCCCACCCCGCCTTACTTTACAAGAGGTGAGCCCTGGTCAGAAGAGAAGATTTATCAACTCTGAGTCCCTGTGTGTGTGTGTGTGTGTGTGTGTGTGTGTACGTTTGTGTGTGTGGTGTGGTGTGTGTGTGTATGTTGTGTGTTGTGGTGTGTGCTTGTGTGTATGTGTGTTTGTGTGTGTGTGTTGTGGGGTGGGGGGATGTGGTGTGGTGTGTGTGGTTTTTTGTGGTGTGTGTGTTGTGGTATGTGTGTGTGGTGTGTGTGGTGTGTGTGTGTGTGTGTGTGTGTGTGTGTGTGTGGTGTGTGTGGTCTACATCCCTAGGGTCTTGCTCAGTGCTGCCCCCCTCTACAATGGGTGGCTCATTCTCTTGTGTCTTAGATGTGCGGGACTTTGTGCACAAATGGCACCCCTGGGCTTCTGGCGTCGCCCCAGCTCTGGCTACTTGGGATCTCCAATCTTAGTCCACTGTCCATCCTACGCCACAGGGCTGACTCTGTCTCCTGTGCCCACAGGTCTACGCCATCCTAGTTAGTCACCCGCCGACCCCCAACGACCACTTCACCCCCACCCCTGTCTCCTACACAGCTGGCTTCTACAGAATCCCCGTCCTGGGACTGACTACCAGAATGTCCATCTACTCGGACAAGGTAAGCCTGACCACCAGACTCAGAACCAATTACCTTCCTCTCCCTGTGGCCACACATAAGTAACACTCACTCATAACCACACATACATACCTCACACTGGATCTCATAGGCATTGGTACACAAGTTACCTATACTCAGTCACACTGACTGCAGGCCTATGAGAACTCAGTCACATACATGTGAATATGTGTTCACACTCACCACACATTAGCATGCACACTCAAGTCCCATGTGCTCATGCTGTCACGCTGTCACACAGTTCTCACACACTCTCTCATGCAACACTGGCTCCTCACAGATGCTCGTACAGTCACATGTACTCAGGATGGTTCCCAATGACCGGCAAAAAGACCAGTAACACCCCCTTTGGGGAGAAGAGGGCTTCATGGGCTAAACAAAGGGTCAACAGGGAGCTTCCTAGGACAAGTGGGCTTTGAATAGAGCAGCAAAAGAGTTGGAGAGAAGTTTCTAGGAGCAGCAGGTGCCTGGACAGAGAAGTACTCAGGGTAGACAAGGATGCTGTGGACCCCAGCCTTGCCAACTGAAGTGCACATAGGAGATGGTATGCGGGGTAGGCAGAACAGGCAGCTTGTGGCAGGAGGCCACGTGTCTCAGAGACTAAAGGATCTCAGCTCAGCATTCTGGAAAGCTCTAGTGGCCCAAAGCTGTGCTAGCCTCCATTCAGTTGGGCCCAAAAACTGGAGTAGCTACTGAGCTGTAGGAAACCACAACCTGGAGACACAGAGAACTTGCTGCAGATCATATGACCTTTAACCTTTCATGATTCTGTGAGACCCTATCAGCGGGGATGTAATCCAGCCACCCATCTGTGGTATGCGTTTTGGGGACCAGCTGTGGTTCCGAGTTCTCTGCTTCCTCCTTCTCCTCTCAGGGTGTCCAAATGACGCTTCACACTGGGCTGGAAGGATGATGCAGAGCCTGGAATGGGTGGAGTTCTATAGAATCCCAGGCTGACTGAGAGTGAATGTGGGGGTGGGGGTGAGAGAACCTGGGGGTTGGAGAAAAGGCCTTTTCTGTGGATCTTAGTGTTCCAGCTCTCTAAGATGATCTAAGCTTTGTGTATAAAGCCCACCTTTATTCAGGGTGGGCTTGTAAGCGTAAACTTTATTTGGGGTGAACCAAGGGTTATATAATTTGGGGGAAGGGCATGAGAATATCCAGGGTGGCAAAGGTCATTGGCTGAAAGCTAAGGTACTGAGATGCCTCATTAGCAGGGGAGGCACTCCAGGAATCTCAGAACATTCCTACCTAACCTTCATCAGGTAAGTGGTAGGATCCTGTGTTCCCAAAGTAGAGAATAGGAAGCCCCGCTAATCTAGTAATGTCAGAGTTTCCGGGCACCCAGTGGCCTAACAGACACCATAGGCTTCTCCCCATAATCTGTGGACTTGAGCAGCCTACAGTCATTGAGGAGCCACCTGGAGACCAGCTGGTGCCTGGGATTGGCCAGAGGGCTATGCAGTAGGTCTCCAGGTCTCCCCATGTCCTCCAGAGTCTTCCTGTCCAGAGCCTACAGTTCTTGAAAAATCTGCCTTAAGGCGGGGAGACTGGCCGTTCAGGCCCAAGGATGTGGTGGGTCTGCCATTTGGTGACAAAAGGGACTCAGAGGGAGGACTTGTAGGAGAGCCCATTGGGAGAGGGTCATATTGAGGTCAGGAGCCTCACATGCCCACACCCCTAAGCCACTCTTTGTATGCCAGTGAGGAACAGGCTCTCAATCTATGCCTCTTGGCCATTTTTCCTCTGGAACACTTTTACCCTCATGTGTAAAAGAAAGTAATGACATAAAAAGTGAAGTAGCTAGGACAAACAAGAAGCTGAGAGGCCTCATAACACAGCTGGACCAACCTTGAGACTGATCACAGGCTAACCCATTTGGCCTGTGTAGGCCAACAGTGGAGGGGCCAAACATCACAGGCACACTCCAGCCCCTGATGGCTCCAACTCAAAGTCAGCCCCCTGCCCATCAAACAGGCCAGAAAGAGCGGGTCTGCAGCACAAATGTAATGCAAGCTGCCTGCAGTCAGTTGCAGAGGCAGTGAACATTCTATCCCTCCAAAGCACTGCCCCTGGCCACCAAGAGGGAACTGGTAAAAAACTAACCATCATCAGAGCATCAGAGGACCAAGAACAGTGTAAGTCACGAGAGTCTAGAAGGAGCAGTGTTCACTCAAATAGACACAGAGAGGCCCTGGCAGCTAGAGAAGAAAGGCAATGTTTGACCTCAAGACAGAAGACTTACATATAAATGTAGTTGTTGTTTTCTTACCAGCTCCTGGGAGAGAATCCAGAGCCTTGTTTGCACTAGGCAAATGCTGTACTACTGAGCTATACCCCCCAGCCCAAAATACAGTTATTGAAACTGGGGAGAGCACCGTGTGAGGCCCATTGAGGTCTTGGAGAAGCTTCTAGGCCAACCTTTCTAGTGGAGTGCTGGTCGGAAGGTGACAGTCACCCTAAGACCTGAGACTCTTCATCCATGTCAGGGTACTACTGGAAATGCCAAGCCTTTACTCTCACAGTAGATGCCACAGGGGAAGAGTAAGGGCAGGGGGGAGAAGAGACCCCATCAATGGGAGAGGGAAGCCCACTTAGACTGGCCTTGCCTCGGCCTCTCGGTCCGCCCACAGAGTATCCACCTGAGCTTCCTTCGCACCGTGCCACCCTACTCCCACCAGTCCAGCGTCTGGTTTGAGATGATGAGAGTCTACAACTGGAACCATGTCATCCTGCTGGTCAGCGATGACCATGAGGGCCGGGCAGCGCAGAAGCGCCTGGAGACATTGCTGGAGGAGCGTGAGTCCAAGGTGAGGCCCTAGCCCTGAAGAGGCCCTTGTCCAGCAGGAGCAGGCGGGCCATGCCATGTCTGTGGCTCCTTGTGAACACTCTCTCTCCATCCTGCATGCTCAGCACCACTGCGTCTGGCGGCGCCCGCCCCGGCCTGTCCTCGGCTCATTTCACTTGCTTTTGCCATTAGTCGAAATCTCCTTCGTGTCAGTCCCTGCTGCGCGAGGGCTGGACCACCTGGAGCTCTGCAAACACCCCTGCCCCGCCCCCCACCAGCCTCAGGCCTCCCTGGCCCCAACTGAGGCCCCAGTTAGATTCAACTCAGGACCGCCCCCGGCCCCTCTCTGCCAGAAGCCAAGTCCCATCTACCTTTCAGGAACACCCTCTTCAGTCTCCTCCCCGGAGCACTGGGATACAATCCACGTCCTCACAGAGGCCACACCCTTCTAAAAGCCTGCTGCCTTGTGGCTGCCCGTGGCCCTAATTGAAGCCCGGTCATCTGCAGCCCCATCTCCACCTTGGCTACTCAAGCTTACCCTGTACCCCTCCCTCCCTCCCACCTCAGGGCTGAGCTCTGCAGCCCTCATGGGACTATGTAGACACTGATCTCAGGATACACATACAGTCCCATCTCAGCCTGGCCCCCAGTGTGTGGAACCACCAGAGACCAGAGCCAGGATTTGAGGTAGAGGGGGTCAAAGTGACCCCTATGCCCTTCCTTGCCCACACCCATGTCAGCCTAATAAGGACCTGGCCTCTGACCCCCTCAGTCCCAGGACACAGAGCACCAAGAAGCAGCTGGTTGGTGTTTTTCAGGTAGCAGAGAGGGGGAGGCCCAGGCTGGGGAGGGGCCCCAGAAGACAGATGGGGGAGGGAAAGGGGTGGGAGCATGTTCTATCTGCAAAATCATAGCTGGCCTCATCATATTTAGCGCTAACCATTGTCCCCCACACCCAAGGTGCCGTAGGCCTCTGGGGGGAGTAGAGGGCATGGGTTGGGGGTGGGAGTTGAGGCTAGAGGCAGTCCCAGGGCGAACCTTTTAGGGTGACCCATTGAGTCTGGGAAGGAGGGTTGGTTATTAGCACCAAGGGCTCCACCTCTCTGAAAATAGTCCCACTCTCAGCATCTGGCAGGCTCCTTCATACTGCTGCTGTGTCCGTCAAAGCCGCACACGCTACCAACCTACTCACATGTTCATCAGACTGACCCCTGCACGCCCAATCACCTGCTCACATACTCAGAAGCAACGCACGCACGCACACGCCATTATTCGGTTCTTGGGTATTTTAGTGGCACACCACACCTTTTGGAAGGTGTGGGAAGACAGGCCTCAGTCATTTCCATGTACTTCTGCACTGCACAAGAGGATCACATACAAGTGCTTCCTATGTGACCCAGCTCACCCTCACTTGTAACCACAAGCTTACACACACACACACACACACACACACACACACACACACACGCACTCACGCACGCACGCACGCGCGCACACACACGCACACACACATATGCCCGCACACGTGTACGCACATGCATCACAGACTGTCATAGATTTACCTTCTGTGACAGAAACATATCACCTCTGCAGACGTACATATACACACCCAGTCTCAGACACTATTGCGGGCATTTGGGTGTGTGAGCATTCTAGTTAGTGAGACGAGAACAGGAGGGAGGAGAAGGGGGAGGAGTGGGAGGGTCATAGGGACAGGGCCCTGCAAGCTGCTCCTCTTTCACTAAGAACTGATGCGGGTGGGGGTGGGTGGGTACTGCTGGGGCCACACAGCAGGTGCATGACAGGGGTGGGGGTGGCAGACGGGACCCTCAAGGGTGGTGTGGACAGGGCTGCCCTCTCTCCTGAAAGAGACTGTTTCCAAGAGTATAGCTCCAAGGCAGGGAGCCTCTGTGGCCCTTGCCTCTGTGTCCCCTCCTCCCTCAGCTCCACCCCTGCTCCTAGCCCCACCCCGGGTCTCGGTGTTTGCGAGCTCCAGGTACGTGCCCGTCTGCAGACGTGCCGAGGAGGTGGTGTGATTGCTTTAGCGCCGTCATTTTCAACCGTTTATAATCTTCTTCTGTGTCTGCATATTTTCTCTGTGCACATTATTCATCAGAGTAAAAAAAGGAACTATGAAAACCTCGACCAACTGTCCTATGACAACAAGCGCGGACCCAAGGTATATATGCATGGACGTGCACGCCACCCACCGACTAGCGAGCCCCGGCCTGCGGTGCCTCAGCCACTGGGTGCTTTCTGGCCCCACCGCGCCGAGCCGAGCCGCAGGCCTGAGCAGTGAGGAGAGACAGGTGGTGAGGCAGGCAGCAGGCAGGCAGGAGAGGGCAGGGGTGGGCGGTGTGGGTGCCCATGGCCCACCCGCCGTGACCCTGGCCCGAATCCTCAAGACAAGCACGGTCACAGGAGGCGCTGCTCTGGGAAGTGCATGAATCTCTAGGTCCGCCAGGGTTTCCTAGTGGAACCCAGGGAGGGAGCCTGCCCACCTGGTCACTTCAGAGTCTGGGCCGCTCCTATAGGAGCAAGAGGAATCAGGTCTGAGCTGAGATCTCCCAAGGTTTTGGAAAAGTCAGCCCCATATCTGTTCCCAGTTGCATTCCAAAACTTTTCTATTTCCTGTTCGCTGCACGTCTCTTTCTAAGTCTCGGTCCACTTCAGCTTGCATGCTCAGTGCAAAAAAAAACAAAAACAAAAAAACAAAAACAAAAACAAAACAAAAACAAGGACAGGAGTGAGGTGGAAAGAGAAACCAGGAGAAAGCAGACTGAGACAAGAGGAGAGTTTGAGCGAGCACAGGACATCCATCAGACTGCAGAAGAGGCAGGCAGCAAGGACAGGCCAGCTCAGAGTGAGGAGGCGGCGCACAGTGCGGGCGGCAAGGACAGGCCACAGCCGCTCTAGCTAAGCTGCCTTGGGGTTCCTAGCAGCTTTGGCCCCACTCTTGCCACTGAGGCACGATGTTCTCTTTCCCAACTACCTGCTAATGCTCCTGTTCACACCACAGGCGGAGAAGGTGCTGCAGTTTGATCCAGGAACCAAGAATGTGACGGCTCTGCTGATGGAGGCCCGGGAACTGGAGGCCCGGGTCATCATCCTTTCTGCAAGGTGAGCAGGCTGGCTTCCTCATCTCATCCTTGTGATTCTGCCTGGGGCCCAAGTCCGCCATCTGGGCTAGGTTTGGGGCACTATTGGGCAAAATGAGCTTCAATTTGAAAAACAAAACAAAACAAAACTTCACTTGGGGCTCGAGAGGGCTCATTGGTTAAGAGCACTGGCTGAGGACTAGGGTTCAATTCCCAGCACTCTCATGCACTCCGGCATTCACCTTCAGGGCATCTGGCACCCTCACACAGACATACACGCAGGCACAACACCAATGATGTAAAATAAAAATAAACAAATCTTAAAAAGTAAAAAGCTAGGGCTGGAGAGATGGCTCAGTGGTTAAGAGCACTGACTGCTCTTCCAGAGGTCCTGAGTTCAACTCCCAGCAACCACATGGTGGCTCACAGTCATCTGTAATGGGATCCGATGCCCTCTTCTGGGGTGTCTGAAGACAGCTCCAGTGTCCCCATCCTCTGTTCATTCTTCCCTAGGTTCTCCCCCTTTTGCAGTCGAATTTGCCATTTGCCCTAAACTCAGCTTTGGGAGTTGGAGATACGGTACTGGGAAGCCCATAGACTGGGAGACATAGCTAAATAAAAATTCTGAGGCTGAGGACAGAGAAGAAGCCCAGCAAAGGTCACATGCAGGTGAACAGTTGAGCCAAAAGCACTGATGAGAGCTCATGAAAAACAGACTGGTCCTGGTCAGGGCCTGCCTCCCAACCCATTTCAATACTGTGAAAGTGTACACAGTAAAATCTCCTTATTTGCAAACAACTAGGATTTCTGGTAAAGGGGACGACTAGAGCCTAAGACCCATGGAAAAGGAAAATAGGAAGCATAGCGTGGCAGCCCTAGGGACAGCAGAGAGGTCTGGGTGGATCCAGTCCATAGTCTGCCCAGCTCTGCTGTGCTCCAGTGGAGTGGAGAAAAAGCAGCTTAGCATGCAGCTTTGGGGAAATATCCCAAGTCCTGCTGTCCTGCTGTTGGGAAAGGGACAGCTGTGTTCAGGCACAGGAGAGATACCTATTCGCAGATTTAGTCAACAGACTACCTCTCTGTACATAACGAGATGTACACTGCCCATTGTTCACAGATTGCAGGGTAGGGCAGCCAGGACTCAGTCTGAAAAGCAGACCATGTCTTCACTCAGATGGCAGGGCTGGAAGTAGCTGTCTCACTCTGAGGGTGATGGTGGTCAGATGTGTTGAATAATTTCTTCAGCTTCACCAACGCCCCCTGGAGCTTCAGGAAGCAGGTGACAATTGTCCCAGTACCAGTACACACACATTGTGGCAGGCACTTAATAGTACACAGCCACACTGCAGAGCCATGGACCATTTGCCTTTGCTATCCATCTAACTCAGTGCTTCTCAAGCTGTCTAATGCCGAGACTCTTTAATACAGTTCCTCGTGTTGTAATGATCTCCACCGGAAAATTACTTCATTGCTACTGTGATAGAAATTGTAATGTAAATATCTGATATGCAGAATATCTGATATATGACCCTGGGGGGGGGTCTTAACCCACAGGTTGAGAACCACTGATTCTGACTCCATACTTTGGGTGAGGGATGGTTCAGGGCTCCTAGAGAATGGATTAAAAATATATGCAGATGAGGCTAGGGATGCTGCTAAGTTGCTCAGAGCACCTACCTTGCCTTAACAATGCCCCAGGTTCAATCATCAGCACCACATAGAACCAGGTATGATGGTGCATGCCTGTAATCCCAGAACTCCAGAGGCAGAAGGGTCAAGAGTTCAAAATCGTTCTCAACTACCTGGCAAGTTCAAGGCTGGTCAGCTTTGGCCACATGAGACCCAATCAGAGGGAGGGAGAGAGGGAGGGAAGGAGTGAGTGAGAGAGAAATGTGTCCAGGGCAGAGAGCAGGGCAGAGAAGGCCCTTGGACCTGGTTAACCAAGGAAAGCCATGCTCAGGAAAAGCCACACCACACCCCCCTATTTTCTGATTGTTTATACTTCTCATCATAGAGCTTGAAGGAGATTTGCTCATTTTGGATAAAAGAATGTTGGAATGGTGGGCAAATGATTAAATACAGCAGTCCAGCAAGAAGACTTTCCTGAAGCAGTCATTCTCTTAAAACAGACCCACTCACTATTAGGTCCTTTTGTGATAGGCAAAGCCAAGTACATCTGCTTGACTTCTGTCTTATAAAGAGGGCGAACAAGACATAATGCAGAGAACAACCATTCATAGAACCCCACCACAACCAAGCCCCAGCAGAAGAGTGGACACTTGCCACTTCCTGGCTAATAATTTCCAGTACTAACCACTGCAGCTGATGGGAGTCTCCCTTTTCTTGCGACACAGGGAAAGAAGGGCCTCCTCCATGTTGATGACCTCAGGGTTCAAGACAGGCTTGCCAAACATGGCTTTATCAAAGAAGTCATCGGACAAAGGGTCATGGTGGTTAGAGATACGAACACGAATGTGAACTGCCCAGACACCACCCACGGAGCACACAGCATTCACGTACAAACACGCACACACTGGCATGCTCCATATTCCTACCACTTAACCCTTATACCCCACGTGAGTACTCGGCATGTCACAGTACGTTGTTATAGCCACAATCCACACTGCTTTTTAAAACTCAAAGAACCCGGGGACCTCAAGCTCATGCATGCCAAGTGAGTAGGGCCCCACTGCTGGGCACCCCAGCACTCCCCACACGTTAGCCCTTCCTCACGATAGTTTGTTTTCCGGACTTCATTTGTCTACAGGAAGGCACAAAACTCATCTCCAAAGCTTTCTGTCCTTATCTTCCTCACCCTGTCTTCACTGGTGTCACTATTTCCGTAAAATGGTCCGATGAGATTTGATGGATTGATCAGACCTCTTGTCTATAACCATTTCATTGATCACAGTCATTCCACCAAGCGACATTGTGTAGCTCTGAGTTGTGTTGAGAAGACGGAGTTCTCTGTCAGATTTAGTGGGTATAGCGACGTCAGATATGCTCCTGGGCATGTGTGGTGCAGGGTAAGCCCTTCCATGTTCAGTGCACAGCACCTCTGTCACATATCATTTTTGTTTCGGTTGTTTGTTTTGAGAAAGAGCCTCCCTATGTCCTTGAACTTGCTGTGTATACCAGGCTGGCCTTGAATTTGTGGAGAGTTGCCTGGCTCTACCTCCCACATGGTGGGATTAAAGTCATAGCTACCACATTTGGCTCTGGCATATATTCTTGTTGAAATACTACCTAGGTTGGTGTGTGTGTGTCTGTGTGTCTGTGTGTGTCTGTGTGTGTCTGTGTGTGTCTGTGTGTCTGTGTGTGTCTGTGTGTCTGTGTGCGTGTGTGTCTGTGTGTGTGCGTGTGTGTGTGTGCGTGTGTGCGTGTGTGTATGTGTGTGTGCGTGTGTGTGTGTGCGTGTGTGTATGTGTGCGTGTGTGTGTATGTGTGCGTGTGCGTGTGTGTGTCTGTGCGTGTGTGTATGTGTGCGTGTGTGTATGTGTGCATGCGTGTATGTGTGTGCGTGTGT
>CM052701.1:139200550-139219318 GCA_028551405.1 Uromys caudimaculatus
GTGTACATGTGTGTATGTGTGCGTGTGTGTGTGTGTCTGTGCGTGTGTGTATGTGTGCGTGTGCATGTGTGTATGTGTGTGTGTGCATGTGTGTGTGCGTGTGTGTGTGTGCGTGTGTGTGCATGTGTGTATGTGTGCGTGTGCATGTGCGTGTGTGTATGTGTGTGTGCATGTGTGTATGTGTGCGTGTGTGTATGTGTGTGTATGTGTGTGTGTGTGTGTATGTGTGCGTGTGTGTATGTGTACATGTGTGTATGTGTGCGTGTGTGTGTGTGTCTGTGCGTGTGTGTATGTGTGCGTGTGCATGTGTGTATGTGTGTGTGCATGTGTGTGTGTGTGCATGTGTGTATGTGTGCGCGTGTGTGTATGTGTGTGTGTGCGTGTGTGTGTGTGTGCGTGTGCGTGTGTGTGTGTGCATGTGTGTGTGTGTGTGTGTATGTGTGTGTTGCTTACATCAACAACAGCATAGTCATTTATAGCATTTATTTTGGTTAATTAATCATTCAGAAAGTTGGGAACAGGCTTCTCAGGAAACTGGGGGTTTTCTTGGTTATGAATCAACTGTTATAAAAAGAAGCCAGTAGGGCTGGAGAGATGGCCTAGTGTTTGCAGAGGACCTGGGCTCAGTTCTCAGCACCCATAGTGACTTACAACTCTTCATAACTCCAATTCTAGAAGATCTGACACTATCATCTGGTGCACCTACATACATGGAGGCAGCACTTAGACACATCAAATAAATTTGAGATAACATTTTTAACAAAGAAAAATATCAGGCAATCCACTTGTCTTCACTGTAACTTTCAAACATGCTCTGGAGAACCAAAGTGCCAGTCATGGTTGGGCCTTCAACAGAAGAGTCTCACAGGTGCAGGGTAAGGACAGGATCCTCACTGGCTAAGAGAGACCAGGAAATCCTCAGGGTCATGGCTATGACCTGGCAGCCCCCGTCTCAGGCGACTAGGTCCCCTGTTTCACTGTCCACAAGAATTACTTATGAGGACACCTCAGGAACTTAGGACATGTCCCCGTAAGGTGAGGCTTGTCCTGGGGGCTCTGGACTTGGATGTCAAAGGGCCATATCTACCCTGAGAGCAGTCTCTCTTCTGCCCAATAGTATCTTCAGGATGCTCCGCTTAGCAGCTAGAACACTGGGTCCTACTCAGCCCAGAGCCCTCACCTTGTCATTTCACACCCTCAAACATAAAGGTTCACAAGGCCCGTGGCTTGCCTAGAGCTTACTGGGTCACAGGTGCTGGAGTGGACTATCCAGGCACAGACCCTCCCCTGCCACTTACCTCTATGTAACCTGACTCTTTAAACCTCTTCCTGTAAGGATGCTGAGATGGTTCCAACAGAGTATTTGGAGCACAGAGCATGTGCCCAACAATGAGCCATCAAGAGTCCAGGAAGTCATCTTGTACCCTATTCCTGCCTCCTAAAGGCAGGAGCCCAGCAACTTAAGACTGGAAAGGCCCTGGGTACAACTCGTTCTCCTGTACAGAACTCAGGGTCTGGCTGAATGAAGGGTTGTGGGCATAGGCACGCTCCCCAGAGCACAGGAGAGGGAGAGGATGTGGTTGGGGTAGGGAGACCTGAAGTCCTGGCTCGTCACCGGGGTCTGCCCCACAGCGAGGACGACGCTGCCACCGTGTACCGCGCAGCCGCGATGCTGAACATGACCGGCTCTGGGTACGTGTGGCTGGTGGGGGAGCGCGAGATCTCTGGGAACGCCCTGCGCTATGCTCCTGACGGTGAGTGCTGGGCTGTGGGGTCGCCTGGGACTGTAGGCCTGTCCAGTCTCTAAGCTTCCGGGTCCCGCGCAGGCATCATCGGACTTCAGCTCATCAATGGCAAGAACGAGTCGGCCCACATCAGTGACGCCGTGGGCGTGGTGGCACAGGCAGTTCACGAGCTCCTAGAGAAGGAGAACATCACTGACCCGCCGCGGGGTTGCGTGGGCAACACCAACATCTGGAAGACAGGACCACTGTTCAAGAGGTGGGTGGGTTTGCTCTCGGTAGGTGCATGGAGTCACCGCTTAGGTGGGGTATGGTTTGTTCTTAAACGGGGGCGGTGGGGGGGTTCACTCTTCCAGGGGTGGTCCAGCCTGTCCTATATCGGACATGCTATATGGTTAGGATCTCCATCACAGATCCATATCCCTAGCACCGTATCTTCTGTCTTTACTGTGATAATCACCCCTTTCATACCACTACTGCCCTTACCTCCACTGTCGCTGAAGTTGTGGCTGCCTCTGCTTCTCCACCCCTTCCTGTCCACACTGCAGGTATTACTTTACTCCCCACAGTGCCTGATGCTCCAAAAGGAAGTTCTTGCTGCAGGTGGGGCCTGGGATGTTCTAGGAACACAGAAATTCAGAGTAGGCATCCATGGATTCAAGGCTAAGGGAATGGCTGAAGAACCCCAGAGCCACTGTCAACAGTTTCCCATGTATCAGTGCAGTTACAGGCTGCATACACATGCCAGTGGATGCACAGAAACTCAGAGGAACATGACATATGCATGCCACACGCACACTCATAGGAGTGACCCTATACTCCAGCTGTATGCACACAAGCTCACTGATCTGCTCCACTGAGCCAACATACAGCCAGGCAAGCCACCCAGGGGCTAGAGCTAGGCACAGGCTCCATCTACTTCCCCCATTTGATGGCAAATGGGCTTAAAGTTGTCTGGGCTTCTGCCTTCCCTGTAAAACCAGGATGGCGGCTATGACAATCACATGTCCTAATCCAGAGAAGCCTTGGACATGGCTTCAGATGCTGTGCTGTCCATCTGGTACTGGCAGGCACGCACCATGTCCTCCACTCTGTGAGGAGCTACCATCTGCTAATCTTTCCTTTCTTGAGACTAGGGCAGAAGGGATGGGAGCTTGGGCCACTCGGAAGCCAGTAAGAACGGGTGTTCTTGATGGGTCTAAGCTATCCTCTCTTCCCAGGGTGCTGATGTCCTCAAAGTATGCGGATGGCGTGACTGGCCGTGTGGAATTCAATGAGGACGGGGATCGGAAGTTTGCCAACTATAGTATCATGAACCTACAGAACCGCAAGCTGGTGCAAGTGGGCATCTACAATGGTACCCATGTAGGTGGGGGTCATGAGGGGGTGGGGGCTGGGGCCTTAGGGTCCTGCGTGGCCACCCTCCATCTCATACTCCCACCCCCAGGTCATCCCAAATGACAGGAAAATCATCTGGCCAGGAGGAGAGACGGAGAAGCCTCGAGGATACCAGATGTCCACCAGACTAAAGGTGGGGGACCCCGCTGATGTGCCCCAACCTTCCCACCTGCAACACTTCATATATTCCTTCAGGCCAGGAGGACAGGGGATGAGGTCACAGAACACAGATAGAGGAGGTGGAGAGCTGTGCCAGCACCTGGCTCTGGCAGAGGAAGCAGGAGTGGAGGTGGGGAAGGAGGAGCAGCAGGGTCCACCCAACAGGGTCTTTGCAGTACTCTGTCCTGGTCCAGCTCTAGTAAGTCAGAGTCAGAGGGACAGTGGTGAGTGCTCTGGGTCCCAGTGCAGAGTTTATCTTAGAACTTACTGTCCTCTCGAGTGTCCCGTTTCTCCTTGGGCACCCAGGAACCCCTTCTTAAGCTGGCTTCTTCCTGTATAGTCTCTTTTCCTCAGCCTGATTTACACTTTCCTTGGGTCCATCCATGGCTAAGGGCTATTCTGAGAACTCCTCTTCACATTGAGCCATGGCACTCCCAGCTCTGATACTGTAGATCACCAAAGGCAGACTCTGCAGTGCCATGTGCCTAGCCAACCTTCTCTTAGTGCCTTCATCAAATGTCTCAGTCCTGCTAACTCTCTGAGCTCACCCTTGCAACAGGGGCTTACTGTCTGGTGAGTACCTGCCTGCACTTCTCACAGGACAGTGAGACGGTCACATTGCAAAGCCAATGTGGTATCTGTTTGCAGTTATGGCGCCTGATGTTGAAAAGTCCAAAAGTCCTGGGTGGTGGTGACACATCCCTTTAGTCCCAGAGGCAGAGGCAGACACATCTCTATGAGTTCGAGGCCAGCCTGGTCTACACAGCTAGTTCCAGGACAGCCAGGGCTACACAAAGAAATCCTGTCTTAAAAAACCAAGGGGGAAGGGGGGCTGGAGGCTGTAGCCAAACATCAATAACCAGAAGGACCTATCAAGGTGCCAGTGGCTATTAGGAATGTTTCTGGCCTCACTGGTTCATTCAATTTTATTTTATATGTATGAGTGTTTTGCCTGCCTGTATAGGTAGGCACCATGTGCTTTCCTGGTGCCCACAGAGTTCAGGATATTGGATGCCTGTAACTGGACTAGATGGTTGTAAGGCACCGTGTGGGCGGTAAGAGCAGAAACCGGGTCTTCTGTACGATCTTCAGGTGCTCATAACTACTGCCCACCCACTTGTCTAACCCCATCACTAATTTTTGACAGCACTAGCAAATACACTTACATAATAGAAAAAAAAATATGGTCCTGCCTCCTTCTCTTGACTCTTCCTTCTCAAGACTCCCAGTGAGGGTACCTCCTTCTCTGCCTGTGACCACGCCTTGCCTTGCTGTCCAGTCCTGCCTGGGCTGTGTGCCCCTCTGTTCTTTGCATCCTATACAGACCCTCAGCAACCAACTTTGCTCCACTCTGGCGTCCCCCAGACTTCTACCTGGCCTCCAACTATGAGACTGTGGACCGTAGAGAACAGAGAGGGAGCATGTCAAAGCTGATGTCTGGGCTGAAGAGGCAGCCTTGAAAAGGAATCATTAACCAGGCATGGTGGGGCATGCCTTTAAACCCAGCACTTTGGAGGTAGATGAAAAAGAATCAGGCATTCAAGGTCCTCCTCAGCTACATAGCAAGTAGAGACCACCCTTGACTCTATGAGGCTCTATCTTTTCTGTGGGGGGACATGAAGAAGAAGAGTTCATTTAGCCTACACCTCCATATTGTGTTCCATCACTGAAGGAAGTCATGACAAGAACTCACACAGGGCAGGAACCTGGAAGCAGTAGCAGATGCAGAGGCCCTGGAGGGGTGCTGCTTACTAACTTACTCCTTATGGCTTGCTTTGCCTGCTTTCTTGTAGAACCCAGGATCACCAGCCCAAGGTGGCTCCAACCACAATGGTCTGGCTCATCTCTCATTCAATGGCTAATTAAGAAAATGCTTTACAGGCTGGCCTATAGCCTAATCTTATCAAGGCATTTTTTTCTATTTTTAAAAAATAATTAATTTGCCGGGCAGTGGTGGCGCACGCCTTTAATCCCAGCACTTGGGAGGCAGAGGCAGGTGGATTTCTGAGTTTGAGGCCAGCCTGGTCTACAGAGTGAGTTCCAAGACAGCCAGGGCTACACAGAGAAACCCTGTCTCGAAAAAATAATAATAATAATAATAATAATAATTTATTCTTCTCTTATGTGTTACATCCCAACTGTACTTTCCCTAACATCTATGAAGTCCTGTCTTTAAAAAAAAAATAGAAAGAAAGAAAAGAAAAGCATGGCAGGCAGTGGTGACACACACTTTTAATTCTGGTACTCAGAAGGCAGAGGCAGAAGCAGATGAATCTCCGTGAGTTTAAGGCCAGTCTGGTCTACAGAGCAAATTTCAGGACAGCCAGGGCTACACAAAGAAACCTTGTTTTGAAAACAAAAACAAAAACAGAAACAACAAACAGGGGCTGGAGAGATGGCTCAGTGGTTAAGAGCACTGACTGCTGCTCTTCCAGAGGTCCTGAGTTCAACTCCCAGCAACCACATGGTGGCTCACAACCATCTGTAATGGGATCTGATGCCCTCTTCTGGTGTGCCGGAAGACAGCTACAGTGTACTCATGTACATAAAATTCTCTAAAAAATAACCAATGCTGAGGTGGCAGGACACGCCTTTAATCCTTGTATTCAGGAGGCAGAGTTGGGTGGATGTCTGTGAGTTCAAGGCCAGCATGGTCTACACAGCAAGTTCCACATCATCCAGAGCTACAAAACCCTGACTGAAAATGTATAGGGACTGGTAAATAACCCAGAGAGTCATATGAATTTGGATCCTTTTTTTGGGGGGGGGGGGGTGTTGTTGTTTTTTTTTTTTTTTTTTTGGTTTTTCAAGACAAGAGTTTCTCTGTCTTGGCTGTCCTGGAACTCACTCTGTAGACCAGGCTGGCCTCGAACTCAGAAATCCACTTGCCTCTGCCTCCCGAGTGCTGGGATTAAAGGCATGCGCCACCACTGCCCGGCTATGAATTTGGATCCTAGCACCCACATAAAAGTCTGGATATGGCTTCACACTACTCATCATAACCTGTCCTTGGTAGAAGGAGCAGGCAGAGACAGGTTGGTCACTGAAGTTTGCTGTACTCAATTACTGTGCTCCAAGCTTCGAAGAAAACTTGTCAATAATAATAATAGTAGTAATAACAATAATAAAAAAAAACAGTGGGACTGGAAAGATGGTTCATTGGTTCAGAGCACTGGCTGTTCTGGGCCCATAGGGCCCAGGTTCAAGTCCCATTACCCACACGGCAGCTCACAACCGTCTGTATCTGTGGTTCCAGGGGACCTAATGTTCTTTCTGGCCTCTGTGGGCACTGTATGCACCTGGAGTACAGACATGTATGCTGGCAAAACACCCATCCACTTAAAATAGAAACAAATAAATCTTTAAAGTAAAATAAAATAGGGGCTAGGAAGATATCCTTTCAGAGGTTAAGAGTACTTGCTGCTCTTCCAAAGGACTTGGGTTCAATTCCCAGCACCTGCATGGTAGTCTCCAACTATCTGTAACTCCAGTTCCAGGATATCTGACGCCTCCTTCTGATTTCTGTGGGCTCCTGCATATATGCAATATATATATATATATATATATATATATATATATATATATATATATATATATATATATATAGAGAGAGAGAGAGAGAGAGAGAGAGAGAGAGAGAGAGAGAGAGGGAGAGAGACAGAGAGAGAGACAGAGAGAGAGAGAGAGAGAGACAGAGACACATAGAGACAGAGAGACACAGAGAGAGAGCGAGAGAGAGGCACACACACATAAAATAAAATAATAAGAATGATAGAGGAAGACATGAGAAATTAGCCTCTGACCTCTATGTGCATTTGCTCACATACATGAATTCACAGGAACACATACATACATATAAACCTGCCTTAAAGGTAGTTTTTTTTTTTTTTTTTCGGTTTTTTCGAGACAGGGTTTCTCTGTGTAGCCCTGGCTGTCCTGGAACTCACTCTGTAGACCAGGCTGGCCTTGAACTCAGAAATCCACTTGCCCCTGCCTTCCAAGTGCTGGGATTCGAGGCGTGTGCCACCACTGCCCAAGGATCAAAGACTGAAGGCCACATGCCTTGGAGGCCAGGGTGGCTTTGGAAAGGACACAGTCTTTCTGCTCTCTGATTGGTCAGAGACAATACCTGCTGCACACTTACTGCACAGTGGTACTGTGACAGAGTAATGTATAAACTGCGGCCTGAGGGGGAGGGGCCAGGCAAGGGGACACAGAATTGCAGGATGCATTTGTGATGAGTCAGGGAAGATGGTTGGAGACGTCTCTGCCCTGCTTCAGCGCACACACACACACACACACACACACACCGGATCTGTCCCCAGTGGCAGCAGGCAGGCAATGCCAACCATGTCAGAAGGCTGTGGACTGACTGAAAAATCAGGGGGAGGCTTTGGGCTTGGGATTTGACATAGCACTTGGAAAACATGAAGAAGAAGGCTTGCTGTGTGCTGAGAAGCCAGCACCTGGAGAAACCAAGGCCAGGTAGCCCAGGCTAGCTCTTATCTTTCGGTGCAGATAGTGACAATCCACCAAGAGCCCTTCGTGTATGTCAAGCCCACAATGAGTGACGGCACATGCAAAGAGGAGTTCACAGTCAACGGTGACCCAGTCAAGAAGGTGATCTGCACGGGGCCTAACGACACGTCCCCAGGGAGCGGTGAGTGCTGGGCAACATGTGGCAGGGCCAAGGGCCTCCAAGCCAGGAAATACGGTTAATATTCCCTAACTGCCCACAGCACGCCACACAGTGCCCCAGTGCTGCTACGGCTTCTGCATCGACCTGCTCATCAAGCTGGCACGGACCATGAATTTTACCTACGAGGTGCACCTGGTGGCAGATGGCAAGTTTGGCACACAGGAGCGGGTATGGAGTGAAGGGACTAATGGGAGGGTCCTGTGAGCTGGGATGGATCAGCCTGTGGGCTGGGTGGAGCCTTTTTAGGGGGGGCTGTTGGTTGGGGCTGGGCTTTAGAGGTGAGCTAGATGTGAGGCAGGAAACATGCTCCCCATGTGCTAGGCTTCCCATGGTATAGGCGGTTTTGTTCAAGGAGCTGTGGTCACCTCATCTGCAGCCCCACCGGTTCTGTCTCTTTGCAGGTAAATAACAGCAACAAAAAGGAGTGGAACGGAATGATGGGGGAGCTACTCAGTGGTCAAGCAGACATGATTGTGGCACCACTGACCATCAACAATGAGCGTGCACAGTACATAGAGTTCTCTAAGCCCTTCAAGTACCAGGGCCTGACCATTCTGGTCAAGAAGGTAGGCAGGGACCAGGTGGGGATGGGATGGAGCTGTGGAAGGCCCAGGTAACACTGACCATTGGTCACCTGCAGGAGATCCCCCGGAGCACACTGGACTCGTTTATGCAGCCTTTTCAGAGCACACTGTGGTTGCTAGTGGGGCTGTCAGTTCATGTGGTGGCTGTGATGCTGTACCTGCTGGACCGCTTCAGGTGAGCACAGTGCAGACGGCAGGACCCCTCCATGTGTTGGGTGGGCAGAACTGGGCAGGGCTGGGCAGAGCTGCCTCTCCTGCCCTCTCTCCCGCCTTCTCTTTGCACTCCGCAGTCCCTTTGGCCGATTCAAGGTCAACAGTGAGGAGGAGGAGGAGGACGCACTGACCCTGTCCTCTGCCATGTGGTTCTCCTGGGGAGTCCTGCTCAACTCTGGCATTGGGGAAGGTGAGCTTGGGCCCAGGGCCTGCATGGTTACATTCCCTGCTTTCCAGGGACTGACCCAAGTCTTTGCCCACAGGTGCCCCCCGGAGTTTCTCTGCGCGTATCCTAGGTATGGTGTGGGCTGGTTTTGCCATGATCATCGTGGCTTCCTACACTGCCAACCTGGCAGCCTTCCTGGTGCTGGATCGGCCTGAGGAGCGCATCACAGGCATCAATGACCCCAGGGTGAGACAGGCTGGGTCTGGAGAGGAGGGTCAAGAGGTTAAGAGGGTAAGTGTCTGTTTCTTGTGGGGCTTGGGGAGCAGTCACGAGCTATGGTCTCTGTCCCTGCAGCTCAGAAACCCCTCAGACAAATTCATCTATGCAACTGTAAAACAGAGCTCTGTGGACATCTACTTCCGGAGGCAGGTGGAGTTGAGCACCATGTACCGGCACATGGAGAAGCACAATTATGAGAGCGCAGCTGAGGCCATCCAAGCTGTGCGGGACAAGTGAGCAGGCAGACTGAGGGCTGCCCTGGCTGGGGGAGACAGTAAAGGGACAGACATGAGCAGGCAGACCGAGGGCCGCCCTGGTGGGGGGACAGTAAAGGGACAGGCAAGCACAAGTGAAGACTGTCTACTGCAGTGTGAGCAGGCTGGGGTGAACAGGCTGGCCACACAGGGCTCCTTTGACTCTGCCTCTGCCTGCAGCAAGCTCCACGCCTTCATCTGGGACTCAGCTGTGCTGGAGTTTGAAGCTTCCCAGAAGTGTGACCTGGTGACCACAGGCGAGCTGTTCTTCCGCTCGGGCTTCGGCATCGGCATGCGCAAAGACAGCCCCTGGAAGCAGAACGTTTCCCTGTCCATACTCAAGTGAGTCTGCCCCGTGCCGGAAGCCTCCTCTCCCTTCTCCACTTTGCTCCAAGAGCCTCCCACGAGGTCGGGAGTCCCCAGTGCTCCAGCTGCGGCACCCCAAACTGCTCTACCCCAGGCCGACAGCTGTCAACTAGATACTGTACCATGTGGTGCAACAGCCTTAAAGGATCCACTCCAACCAAACCAGGCATCAACCCTATGGGGGAGCTTTCCCATTACAGCCCGGCCGAGGCTACAAGGCCTCCTCGACTCTAAATGCCCCACTTGGATTGCAAGTCCTGGTCCACAGTGCTGCCTCCCCTGTAAGCCCTGCCCACTCCCAGTCCTTCCCCCTGAATGCCCACGCAGCCCCAGCCCCACCCCACCCCTCCTTCCAGCCCTGCCTTTCCTTTCCCCTTGCTTACCTAGGTCCCATGAGAATGGCTTCATGGAAGATCTGGATAAGACCTGGGTTCGTTATCAGGAATGCGACTCCCGAAGCAATGCCCCTGCAACACTCACTTTTGAGAACATGGCAGGTGCGCCTTCCATGTTGCCGTGATCCTGGGATGGATTCTCTTGGGGCTTTAGCCTCTGGGCAGGCAGCTGAGGGTCCCTTCACACAGGGGTCTTCATGCTGGTGGCTGGAGGCATCGTAGCTGGGATCTTCCTCATTTTCATTGAGATCGCCTACAAGCGACACAAGGATGCCCGTAGGAAGCAGATGCAGCTGGCTTTTGCAGCCGTGAACGTGTGGAGGAAGAACCTGCAGGTAGGACAGGCCACCCTCCGAGGCCTGGCGTCCAGGGCCCCGCCAGGCCAGGGTCCTACTCTATCCCTACAGGCTGTGGCACTGGCTCTGGCTCATGGGCAGGACTGGTGCTAGGAGCCATGGCCAGGGGCAGTGGTGAGTGTTCCCAAGGCACAGGGGCAGCACAGGCAGGGGCTGCCTGCAAGTGGCCACCCATTGCCAAGCTGGGCCAAGGGAAGCCATGCACCCTGCTTCAAGCCTCTGCCTGGCCCCTCTGTCTCCAAGGTCAGCTACTGGCACCCAATCCATAGGAAGGCAAACAGGCAGGGTAAGACAAGGGCCCTCCTGTGTATAGCACGTGAATCTGAGATGCACTCAGCCCTCTCTCAGCCAAGCACCTTTGACACCATTTGGGGACCCCTTTTCATGCTGTGTCTTGCTTTGTGACTCCAAATCTAAATGGGGCCGATCTGCCTCAGGCCACATTCGTGTGGATTTGTGGTTAGCAGGGATGAGGCTGCATGTGGGATGGTCAGAGTCCACCAGGGAAAGGGACAGGGTGGGCAGTGAGGCTCATATAGGCCTGAAGACTAGTGGCCAATGGTCAGGTTCTGATTCACTTGTCTCTTCTCTTTCTCTGGGTGTCTTCCTAGAGCTGTGTCCTGAGCTGACATTGACATTGCAATGAGGGTTGTGGGCGAACAGGGCTATTGGAGCCCTCACACCTCTCATCCACCCATTCTTGCTTTTGGCCTTACAGGTCCCCTGGGGACCTGGCCACAACTGTCCAGGGCCATGCTGGCCATCAGACTCCAGGCCAGTGTCCCCGGATCTGCCTCTGTCTATCACTCCAATTCCAACTGGATACGTCCTCGGGTCCTTGGCCCTTTCCTGATGTGTGCCCTTTGGGGTCAGCAGCCTCTGAACAGAAAGGCTGGTGTGGCCTGAGGGGAAGTTCTTCCTGTCCTCAGGGGCTCCTCCTCAGGATGCCTCTAAGCCAGGGCCACCCAGGAGCCAGGGAGCCAGGCGGACATCCCAGGAAGAGTGCCATCAGGACCCCCAAGCCCAGACCCAGCACAAGCAAGGACAGGCCCAACCCGGGGCAGAAGAGGCCACTCTTGAAAGTCTGGCAGTTGGTCCGTCTGTTCAGCACAGTGAGGCAGGCAGGAGTCAGGACCTGAATGACCGGCCAGGCCTGGCAGCGGCCCCAAGGAGCAGGCAAGGGCAGGTGTGGCCGCCATCCTTAGTTGTCTAATCGCTTATACATATTCATTTTAGGATAGAAAGAGTGGTAGAGCAGAGCCCGACCCTAAAAAGAAAGCCACATTTAGGGCTATCACCTCCACCCTGGCCTCCAGCTTCAAGAGACGTAGGTCCTCCAAAGACACGGTAAGGGGAAGCACCCCAGTCCCGCGTCTCTGACTCCTCCCTTGCCCCATGTCTGTCTCCCTCTCCCTTACCATCCCACCCCTGCCCCATCTTCAACCCTGGCCATCTGTGCCAAGTCAGTCCTTCACTCACCCTCCACCCATCAAAGGGTGCTGTCCTTTAGAATGCTCCGGACCTCTCCTCAAGCCCTCACTGGTCCTCAGCTTCCCCATGTGTCTCCACGTTAGTCTGCCCACCTCTCTCCCCATGCCATGACCCACACACCATCTGGAAGCTGTGTCATGTTGTTGGTCAGTCAGTCAGCCTCACTGCCTCTCTGGGCTACCCGGACCCTGGGAACCAGAGTAGCCCTGTCCCAGGTTGCCCCTGCCAGGAGGCCACACCACGTCTGTTTCATCCCTGTTTCTCTTGCCTCCACACGAGGCTTGATGCCTTCATTCTTGCTCTGCAACAGCCCTGCAGGGTGTAGCTGTGATGTCCCATCCGTCCGTCTGTCTGGCCACTGGCCCCGCCCCCCAGACACCTGTCTCACCTGTCTCACCAGAGCCATGCGTGTTGCATCTTCCATGTGGTCTCTGTGTGGGCCGGGGGCTGGGGGCCGGGCCTGGGTCCATCTGGGTGGACGACTGGGGCCTAGCATTGGCACTGACCCTTGGTCACAGGGAGACTGTCAGGTGGGGAGTGGGGTGTTGCCATGTTGAACAGTTCCCTGATGGAGGTGTGGCAGCAGTGCCCAGGTAATCTGAGCATGGATAGGGTATCTTTGAAAGTCCTGGGGCCTGAGCACCTAAGGCAAAACAGGTTCTCAGAAGGAGGCCCAGGAAGAGGGGGCTAAGACCAGTGCTTCAGCTCAAACCCCCAAGCACTGCCACAGGCCACTGTCAGAGTCAGACCTTCTGCCTTCAGAGCCAGAACCCTGATGTTCCCTGCCTTGGGCAGCATGTCACTGCACCAGAAATACATACGCAGAAGGAAGTACTCCCAACAGGCTCCCTTTTTGCTAGAGTCACCCGATCCTATGAAGTTACCCTCTAGCCGACAGGAAGCCCTCTAGCCAGTGGGGAGTGTCACCCACAAGGGGCTTGTGTCCCACAAGGAATCTGGATCTGTAGTTACACTCCTATGCCCAGGAAGAAAGACAGACAGGATTTGGCATGAAGCAAAATGCCAGGTTGGAAGTACTAGGGTGCTCCAGAGAGACCCACAAGGCCTGGCTGCTGAGCTCTTCAAGGGCCTTGGTTCAGAAAGAGTGGAGAAGAGTAAGGATCTGTGGTTTGCACCAACTTGAGGCCCCAGGAGCAAACACTATCTTCAGGGCCACCCAGACCAGGGCAAGTGGGCAAGGTCTATGCTACAAGGTCTGAGCCAGAATCCCCACAAGGAGGCGCAGGGGAGGAAGAACAGAGCCAAGGGAGTTGTGGGCTGGAAATTGTGTGGGAAAGGGGAAATCTGACAGAGAAGACGATCTGTACTTTTGGGGCCAGGGGGCCAAAGAGGGGAGAGTACAAAAGTCCTGCAGGTAGCAGGTTATTTTCAGTGGGTGTCACTAAGTCTTGGGGCCCCATTCGGAGCTGGCCAGGTACAACTCAGAGATCTACGCGGTTCCTTTCTGGGGACTTGCTCTCAGTTCAATCTTTACCTGAGCCTCCCTGGGCACCAGGGACCCGTTCTTCCGGGCCATTTGGAGCTGGCCCCACCCTGCAGTGTTGACCTCTGGGGGTTGGGTGGGGGAGGGCAGCCCAGCTCCCACCCTGTCTCTGGGTCTGGGTGCTGTTTGGAGGGAGGCCTGGGTGGGGGCTCCTTTGGGTGGGGTGGGGTCGGTCCAGCTGCTGAGATCCTCTGCCCCTGTCCTGTGGCCGGTCCGGGCCAGGGCAGCACTGGGCGCTCAGGGCTGGGATCCCTGGTGGCCGGCGGGGCCAGCAGGTATTGATTGTTGGTTCTTATTTATAGAGCACCGGGGGTGGACGCGGCGCTTTGCAAAACCAAAAAGACACAGTGCTGCCGCGACGCGCTATTGAGAGGGAGGAGGGCCAGCTGCAGCTGTGTTCCCGTCATAGGGAGAGCTGAGACGCCCCGCCCGCCCTCCTCTGCCCCTCCCCCGCAGACAGACGCACGGGACAGCGGCCTGGCCCACGCAGAGCCCCGGAGCACGACGGGGTCGGGGGAGGAGCACCCCCAGCCTCCCCCAGGCCGTGCCCGCCTGCCCGCCGGTCGGCCGGCTGGCCGGTCCACCCTGTCCCGGCCCCGCGCGTGCCCCCGACGTCGGAGCTAACGGGCCGCCTTGTCTGTGTATTTCTATTTTACAGCAGTACCATCCCACTGATATCACGGGCCCGCTCAACCTCTCAGATCCCTCGGTCAGCACCGTGGTGTGAGGCCCCCGGAGGCGCCCACCTGCCCAGTTAGCCCGGCCAAGGACACTGATGAGTCCTGCTGCTCGGGAAGGCCTGAGGGAAGCCCACCCGCCCCAGAGACTGCCCACCCTGGGCCTCCCGTCCGCCTGCTCTGCTGCCTGGCGGGCAGCCCCTGCAGGACCAAGGTGCGGACCAGAGCGGCTGAGGATGGGCCAGAGCTGAGCCGGCTGGGCAGGGCCACAGGGCGCTCCGGCAGAGGCAGGGCCCTGAGGTCTCTGAGCAGTGGGGTGAGGGGCCTAAGTGGCCCTGGTCGGAGGAGTCTGGAGCAGAAATGGCAGCCCCATCCTTCCTCCAGCCACTACCCCAAGCTACAGTGGGGGCCCATGGCCCCAGCTTGCTAGGTCACCCCCCACCCCTCCTCCAGCGCCTGCTCTCTGCAACCTGATTTCCACCTCTCCTGCTGCACCACCCTCCCTCCCACGACCCTTCCCTACCCCATTCACTGGGCTGGCTCTGACCTTTCCCAGGGCTAGCCTTCACTGCTCTAGTGGAAGCGCTTCCCAGGGGTGCTCTCTGGCTTCCAGATGTCTAGGGCTCCAGACTCCAAGAGGGCTGAGCCTTCTCTTCTGCCTGCAGCCACAATAGGCTTCCTCAGCGTCTTGGCTCGTGACGAGCCCCGCACCTTGGGCACCAGGGAGCGCCATCCGCCTCCCAGTCCGGTGTCATTCACCCACTACCTTGTACATGACCAGCTCTCCCAGTGTCCAAGCGCGTGCCTTCCCCGAGCCACCGGCGCGCGGCAGCGTGCTGCCCTTCTGCCCCAGGGACACCGGGCGCGCATAGTCACCCCTAATCCCGGTATTCAGTGGTGATGTCTAAAGGAATGTCAGAAAATTTCCGGGTTTTGTCTATTGTTGACGCCTACAGGGAATGTGAAGGGAGGATCAGGGATTTGGGGAGCGTTTTCAGAGTGCGGAGCACTGCAGGAGCGCTAGAAACAACCGCAGTCCCCTTAGGCTTGGATAGCTGCCGTTGCGGGGCTCCCAGCAGCCTCCAGGGAGACTGGGCCCTCCGGGTCTATCTGTCTCCTTAGTGCGTGGCGCACTGTGGTGCGGCGGCGGCGGCGCCGTGCACCACAAGCAGTGAGCACGGAGCCCAAGGCTAGGCAGATGGCTAAACTGGCAAGAAAAGAGACCGGCCCGAGAGCATAGACCACCGCCAGGTCTCGCGCTGCGAGTGACTGAGTGCACCGTTTGAAGGCGGCGTCCGGAAAGGCTGTCAGTAGGCTGAGCGTCTGGAGTCTTGGAGACACGCAGAGGAGGGTCTCAGTTTCTGCGGGACACAGGAGCGGCGTCAGATGGCAGCAATTGCACAAAACATTATCCGTCCTGCGCCCCAGATGGCTCACCTGAGGCGGGACGCGGGTGCTTACGCAGCCAGGTGCAAAGCGGGCGCAGCGCGCAGCTGCACGTCCAGGGGTTGCCATGCAAGCGCAACACGTCGAGGGCAGGCAAGCTATTCAGCAAACCCGCCTCGAGTGCCGATAGTGAATTGTCCTGTAGGCTGAGCACGCGCAGTAATGGGAGCGGGCCCAGGATCGAAGGCTCCAGGAGTGCCAGCCGGTTACCCGCTAGGGAGAGGAAACTCAGCGCACGCAGCGGCGCGAAGGTGCCAGGAGACAGAGTTTCCAGCTGGTTGGAGCTCAGGTCCAGCCATTGCAACACTCCCAGACCCCAGAAAGCTCGTGCGTGCACCGACCGAAGCCGGTTCTCCCGCAGATCTAGGCTTAGCAGCGCGCCTGCATCCGCGAAAGCACCTGGAGGCAGTGCGCTCACGCGATTGTGATCCAGCAACAGTGAGCGAAGTTGCCAGCTCAGGCCCGCTGGTACCGCGGGCAGCGCGAGTGCCGAGCAATTGGCCTTGACGCCTAGTGAACATGAACATGCCTCGGGGCATTCGGGGGCCACCGGGGATTTAAAAGGGGTAGTTCCAATGTGCTCCCGGGTCCAGACTCGCCTCAACGCCAAGAGCAGCAGCAGAAAGAGCTGCGGCAGAAGCCGCCGCGAGAAAAAAGAACCCCGCATGGGGGCAGATCGAGAACACGAGAGGACCTTGATCCCTGTGCGGCTTCGGAGTCCAGGTGACCCAGAGCTTGTCCCTGCCTCACCTGCACAAGTATTAACTCTCCTGCTCTAGCACAACAGTCTCTGTCCCACTGCTGGTTCCTCGACTTGGGCGGGAGCTAGGCACAGAGCCAATGCCCAGCACTGCCAACCACCTGTCCAGAGCCCCAGTCCTGGCTTGGCCTTGAGCCCGGCATAGAGCTGATGAGACCACTGGCTTCCCCACTGAGACCTAAGAACAGGATCAAAACCACCAGTTCTGCATAGAATGCAGCCAGCAGTGCCTTGCTCCATACCCCAGTCGCAATTCCATCCCTGCTCAAGCAAAAGGACCCCACAGATCCGAAAAGGATCCCAGTCTCTTGACGGAAGATTGGTGAAAGTATAAACACATGATGGAGCCTAACTGCAGAGGGAAAGACCTGCAGGTGTAGGAGGACGACACAGCTAAGACAAAGGAGGGAGTGTAGGAAAGATGTCGTTCAACCCCCTCCACCTTGGAGCCCTTGAAGACAGTGTCAGTGGAAAAAAGGGCACTGGCCTCAGTTTGCTCAGTGCAGCTCCCTTTTGGTTTGCCAGCTTACAGGTCCTGTCTTGGGGAAGGTGGGAGGGCCCAGGGTCAGTCATCTTTGTAAGACCAACAGTAGGAAAGTGCAGGAAAGAGCTGAACTGGCCAGCTGGGCTAGGAGCTAGAAACCCCAAGGGTGTGGCTCGGTAACCCAGGGTGGGGACACTCACCATGATTCATGCACAAACACTACCTTGAGGGACATCCAAGAAGGACAGCACATAATCACTAAATACTGTTTAATTCTCCAGCCTAGCTGCCCTCCACTACTGTGGAGGTAGGGGAGGAGGGGGAGGGGGTGGAGGTGGCTCTAGAGAAGTAGACACGGTCATGAGGCCTTGGCTGTCCAAGGACTGCATCATGGATACTTCCAGATCAGGCTCCATGAGGTGGGACTCCACGTGCACCGTGTGCAGGTCTATGCGGTCTTCCTGGACCCCATAGGGCCCCACCAACCTGCGTGGTGGGCTACATCAGCACGGTCCAACAAGGCCTTGGCCACCCAGGAGAAGCGAGCCCTTGAGGACATTGCTCTCAATACAACTGTGAGCCGCACTTCCAGGAGGGGGCAGAGAAAGGACACAGCTCACCCTTGAGACTTCCTCTGACACACTTACCTGTTTTCCGAGTGTCCAGGGCACGTGTCACTGAGGGGGACAAAGGCAGGTGTGAACTCTGGAGAAATGCCCATTCCACATGCCTGGAAGATCTTCCTACACCCTTCATACCCAATACACACCACGGAAAACACTATCCCCAGCCTCTTATGTCATACCACCCCAGGAAGAGACCCCTCGAAGCATGACTAACAGCCCAGGGCCAGTAGTATGGCCTCACTCCCACTGTGCCCGATCCCAAGCTCACGCACCCCTTGGCCCGAAAGACACCAATCGCCACAACAATGAGGGCACAGAAGCAGCTGGCACTGACACCAGCCAGCACCACAATGAGGGCAATAAGGGCCTCACGGCTGAGGCCAAGGCTGCATTCACAGTAGGTTCCAGCTGCAGAAACAAGGCCACAAGACCAGGGGCTAGTCACCTGCCTGTAGAAGACCTCAGGTCCACCCCCAACCCTGTGGCCCTCAGAAGGACACAAATGGCTTGCCCTGCCTGGACAGGGAGGGGCTCTGGCTGGAGGGCTATTGGGAGGAGGCACCTGAAGCAGGGATGAGCAAAAGGGACAAACATATCAGGCCAAGGGGGCTGCCAGCTGGGCAGGACTGAGGCTGGGGACAAGGGGCCATGTCCAGCCCCCAGCCCCACCACACACCTCTAGACGGAACTCATTGGAAGGTGCTGACCTCACAGTGGTGCTGTGAGACAGGGTGCGGGGGCAGGGCCTCAGAGCACTGAGGCTGACTTGAACTTCATACTTGGATGCTGGAATTCCAGGGGCAGAAAGCCCTGGATGGAGCAGGTAAAGGGGACAGGGTTGGCAAGCTCTGGCCAGATCTGAGTCAGGGGATTAGGCTACAGCTTTAAGGACAGATAGAACTTCTAGTTAAATGGGTGAAAAACCTACTTTGCCTTCCGTCTGGTGTTAAGGACCACGGTCTCAGTTTAAGGACTCCTGCTCAGGACCCAAGCCAGAGCTAGTAGCTGAGGAGAGGTGGTGGTTCTGTAACAGACTGGGCTTGTGGGGACTGGGGGAGTGCCAGCAACTCAAGCTGGGTGCGGCTTGTGGCCTGGGATCCACCTTGGGCAGGATCTGGGTGTGCAAGGAACGATTCCAAAGGGCTTTTGTTTCCTTTGAGGATGGGCCC
>CM052701.1:139225788-139296079 GCA_028551405.1 Uromys caudimaculatus
ACATGGACCACATAAGCTAATTCTATTGTGGGCTCTGATGGTATGACCAAAGATACAAACTATCAAGAGGCCTACTGGCTGTACCTTCAGTTTCTCATACTTCTTGCAGTAAACGTCTAGGGCTGCCCTGATGTCCTCAGGCACCTCCAGCTTCTCATCTTTGAAGGGAGGCCAAAATTCACTGGACAATATGACAGCATAGACCCCAAATGGTGGCTGTTCTTCCACAGGCCGCTTCTCGTCCTCCTCACGGATATTGGCATTGATGCGGCGAGAATCTGCCATGTCCTAAGAAAGGATACCTTATCAACGTCCTGGGCTTAATGGTGGTGGTAGGCACGACTGTTGGGGCAGTCCTGGATCTTTACCTTGAGCATGACCTCACAGAAGTGCATGGGGGCTTCACCAAAGCGCAGCTTCAGCAGCTCCACATTACGAATCTCCCTGGAAGGACAAGTCTCTGGGAGGGGCTGCAGTGTGACTCCATTTTAACTGGTACCCTAAGCAGACAGCTAGGCCAGACAACCCACCTGCTCAGGATACCCTGGGTTGAAGGGAAGGCAGGAAGCATAATACTAAGGCCAGAGTTTGCTTATTTTGGCTGTTAAGGTTTGGTCTTTTGTTACGTATTGTAATGCTAAATACTGTCACCCCCAAAGTCTGGTTGTCTCAGAGACGAGGAGATCCTCATGTACACCAAGTGATGGTATGTATCCTTGCTCCTTAATTTAAAACTATTGAGTAAAAGATGCCTACAGCCTATAGCTGGGAAGAAGAGAGGTAGACAAGGTTTCAGTTCCTGGGCTTGGGGTCTGAGGTAGGACCATGAGTAGGAAGGAGAGGAGGAGGTGGAGAGAAGATACCATGAATCTTAAAATATGGCCATGAGGGCTGGCCAATAGGAGTTAAGAGTGTCCCAGATGAAACATGGCACTTTTTTTTTTTGGTTTTTCGAGACAGGGTTTCTCTGTGTAGCCCTGGCTGTCCTGGAACTCACTCTGTAGACCAGGCTGGCCTCGAACTCAGAAATCCGCCTGCCTCTGCCTCCCAAGTGCTGGGATTAAAGGCATGCGCCACCACTGCCCGGCAACATGGCACATTATAACTCAGGATTATTAATAGGGAAGTAGACATAATAGCTTAGAGAGTTGATATCTGCCCAGCTCTAGCGTTTTAAAGATTTATTATATATATAAAGTTGTATGCCTTTTATCTGGGTAGAAACACCCAATTGAGATTAATTATTACCACAACACTTGGCCAATAGGGGCAGTACTAGTCATGTGTTTTTCTCCAAATACAGAATGAAGGCTTTAGGCCTCAGCGCCCCCTGGAGGTCAACCAGCTCCTTGCCTTACCTCTCAGGGCTGAAGCTGAACTGGTGGAGGAGGCGATCCGCAAGTAGAGAGCGGTACTCATTGATAAAGAGGTCTTTGCTGCCATAGATGCTGACCAGCAGGCTGATGATGTCTGAAGAGCGTCGTTTGGAACTCGACTTTG
This sequence comes from Uromys caudimaculatus, assembly GCA_028551405.1. Lineage (NCBI taxonomy): Eukaryota > Metazoa > Chordata > Mammalia > Rodentia > Muridae > Uromys > Uromys caudimaculatus. Next base: position 139,227,289 of record CM052701.1, read on the forward strand.
CTGCATAGTATAGAGGAGCAAGTGCATACCACTAGCACTTTGACCAGGACAGTGACACCTTAGAGTTCACCTGCTGGATACAGCAGTCTCACACAGCCTGGAGGGCTTGCTCTCAATGTCCCAGGCAGCTGGGAGTAATATGTCTCCCAGCAGAGCTAGGGGGGGTTGGTTCCTAAGGCAACTGTGCTGATAAACAGTGCCTCCTATTTCACAAGGATCCTCAATCAGCCATAAGGATTAGAACAAAGGTCCTTGGGTTTTCCTTTAAAAGGTTGAAGATGCTGTGTTCATGCTAAGACCCAAGCAGGACAAGGAATCCACAGCCTATGATAACCCAGCAGAGTATGGCCAAGCAAAAGATGGGACCTGGCTAGAGAATGCCTCCTTAACACGTGAGAATCAGGACCAAATCACAGAGTGGGGTATGCAGACTTCCCATGAATCTGGTCTCACAGGTGTAACCCACAAGGGAACCTCCTATAGCTAGCTAAGGGAGCCAAGTGAGGAACATATAACAAACCAGCTAGTGTTAAGCAAGGCCCTGACCTCTGACCCCCCCAAGTTTGAGGCAATGACTGCTTCTGATATAACCAGGGTTGGGTAGCAACATGCATAACCAGAACCCAAAAGACCACCGAAGCAGCCCAGGGAAAGGCAGAGGTTAGGCCGATAGGTAAACTGACCTGGATCAGCATCCACAGGGTCAGGGACCCAGTCCTCAGGCTCACCAGAATCATCCTCACTGTCCTGGCCAGTCTCCAGGCAGGCTGGGTCAGTCTTAGACAGCTCAACAGCCAGGTCCCCAGTCCCATCTGAGTCCCCAGTTAGCCCAGCCACAATCTGCCGTACTGTGTCCTCTCGTGTCCTGCCAGGATTGAATGTTGCTGTCCCCGAAAATGTGCATGGGCATCATGACACCTGCTACAGCCCATGCTAGTGTGGCCGGTGCTAACTAGCTAGCAGGTACTAAAGGCAGGCCCATCTGGATTCATAAAAATCAAAAGCCCAGCACGACTCTGAAAAAAAGCAGGGGCTGAGATTCTGAGACGGGCTTAATGACCAGGTTTGCCAAGGAATCCACCAGAGCAGTCACAGAGGTTCCCAAGGCTGAAGCTGCACAGAGTTCAGGCCTCATCTCATTGTCAGGTTTGGTCACAAGGCTGGGCCCTAGATAAGCTTCTCTTTGTGTGGGGGTGGGGGAGCAGCCCCCCCTTCACACACAGCACAACATCGTGTAGTGGGGTGGACAACTATCTAACACTAGCAAAAGGAAAAAGGCTCCCTACCCTGAGCCAATCCAACCCTACCCAGGCAGAGCCTACATCTACAGCATGTCAGAGCTGACTGTCACTCTGGTTCTGCAAACACCAAAGCAGAAAGAGCCAAGTGTCAGTGGCACTCACCTCAGATAGCGACGGATGGGCTCACAAGCCACCTCCAGGATGACCATAGAGGGATCTAGCACACGTAATGCCTTGATGGCAGAAATGTAGAGAGTGATGATGTCACATGTGTTAACACCTAGAGAGTAAGAGTCAGAGATCACACAACGGCCTGGACAGCAGCCTCCTGAATGCCAACACCTGAATGGGCAGCTGGCCACATGGCTAGGTGATCTGAAGGTTACGACGTGACCTCATTCAAGCACATTGTAGTGAGTTATCTTCTTGCCTCCACCCTATCTCAATCCATTTATAGACACATTCTCTAAAATTTTAGAGAAGCAATCTGTTATAGTTTGAATTTAGAATGTTCCCTACACGTCATGTTTTGTTCTTAGGGGTTTTTTGTTTGTTTGTTTGTTTTTAAGATTTATTTTATATAAGTGAGTACACCTGTCTCCAGAGACACCAGAAGAGGGCATCCATTGGATCCCATTACAGTGGTTGCTGGGAACTGAACTCAGGACCTCTGGAAGAGCAGTCAGTGCTCTTAATCACTGAGCCATCTCTCCAGCCCCCAGGCTTATGTTTTGAATGCTTGATTCCCAACTTGCAGTGCTATTTTAAAGGCCCAAGAGTCTTTAGTAAGCCAGGTGTGGTGGTGTACTCCTTTAATCCCAGCTATTGGGAGGCAAGCAAAAGCAGATCTCTGTGAGTTCAAGGCCAGTCTGGTCTTGAGACCCTGTCTCAAAAAGGAGAAAGAAAGAAACAAACAAAGAAAGAAACAAAGAAGAAAAGAGCCTTTAGTCAGGGCTTGGCTAGTAGAAGTATGTTACTTCCTGAGGACTTGGTTTCTTGTCTGTCAAGTGAGTACAAGTGAGTATAAGTGAGTACTCGACCAACATACTTTTTCCATTATGATAGACTGTAATCTGAGATCAAGAGAATATATCCTTCTGCCCTTAAGTTGATTTATCATATGTTTCATCATAGAAACATAAAAAGTAGTTAACATATAAACTTTGCCCTTAGGAAGTAGCCTATTCTAAAAAGACCACAAACCTTCCCCAGACCAAATCATGCTCTGACTTCCTCCAAAAACAGATAAAGCTCAGAGTTAGTCCGGCTCTCCCAAGACTTCAAAAACTGCTTAATAACATGCTCCTTTCTCAGGCCTACCAACCCAGGGCTAGGAACTGTACGTGAGCCCTTAGGGCTATTTGAATGGCCAGGCCATAGTGGCCACACAATACCTGGATGGAGGAGTCGAGTCTCCAGGGCCACCTTGAGGGACACGAGGAGCTGCTGCCTCTGATCTGTCCTCTCCAAGCAGTACTTAAGGTCCTCAATGGCTGGCCGGGAGTCTGGGAAGTCTGAAAGAGAACCATGCCACAGCAAGAGCAAGTGAAAAGGTGTAATAAGCACTAAAGGACATACACAACACAAGATATACAACCTGGCAGGGCTCAGACAAGGGCCATCCATCCGGTACGAAATGTTCTACTGTCAGTGTAACTGTCACCAGAGGCCAATCTGACCAGAATGATTGCCTCACTCAAGGAACACTCTCTGGATCCACTGTGGATCATTAGTGCAGCATTCGTGTGTGAGGTGTAGTGACACGTGAAGCTCCAACAGGCTGCCCTGACTCCCCACAGTCACCCTCCCATGGTTCACAGTGGTAAATAGCTGAACTGTCCCAAGCTGTACTAGTTCTTGGGAAAATAGAAATAAACAGTGTTGTCAAATGACTCTAGCAATTAATCAAAAATGCCTTCAAATCTTTTTTTTTTTTCCCTTCCTGGTTTTTTGAGACCACAGGGTGTCTCTGTGTAGCCCTGGCTATCCTGGAACTTGATCTGTAGACCATGCCAACCTTAAACTCCATCCACCTGCCTCTGCCTCCCCTGTGTTGGAATTAAAAGTGTGTGCCACCACTGCCTGGCCACAAATCTTAATTTTTAAGATTTAAAATTTTTCTACATGTGAGGATTTGCTCACAGGGACTGTTTGCCTGCCCGTATGTATAGGCTCCATGTGCATGCCTGATACCAGTGGAGGGCAGAAGAGGGTTTTGGATCCCCTGGAACTGGAGTTACAGATCGCTGTGAGCTGCCACATGGGTGCTGACAACAACCTGAGTATTCTGTAAGAGCAACAAGCCATCTTAACTGATGAGCCATCTCTCCAGCCCTACATGTTGACACTTGATTATAATAACCACACATGACAAGAGGCCAGTCCTAAGCAGGAACCAAGATGAAAGAAACAAGAGTGGATACCTAGAAGCACCTGCTCAATGCTGATCTAGACTCTAAGTCATGTCAAAGGAAGTCCACTCTGCTCAGCTCAGCACCTTGTCAACAGCAGAAGGGAAAGCAAAGGCAATCACTGGGAAAGGTAGGCCCTGCAGAGTAAGAGGCAGGACCAACCTCGGATGATGCTGAAAGTAAGAGGCAGGGACCAACCTCGGATGATGCTGAAAAGCTCCTCAATGCGTAGGCTAGCATAGATACGGTAGAAGAATCTCTGTACGTGGCAGCGCCAACGACGCAGTGTGTTCCCAGCTTCTGGAGATGTTGGTCTGGTGGGGTTGTCCTGAAGGAACACTTTGCCAAGCCAACCAACCACTCTCTCGATCCACTGTGAAAGATCATTAGTGTGTGAGGTGTAATAACATTTAAAAGCTCCATTCTGACCCAGTAACCACAGACCTTTGGCAGGACCCTAAAGGAGCCCCGACCTGTGTGTGGAGGCCAGAAGTATCAAGTCGTCTACACTCCACTGCCCAGGGTTCAATGCAGCTGCCCCAAGAGTTTCCAGGTTCACAACTCTAGGCCAACACCACTGGGACACCCACTTTGATCACTCCCCATCATGGCTAATATGCACCCAGAGCAGATAGACACTTGAAGAATGGGAAGTATGAAGTGAAGCAGAAACAAGGTGTATGGCTTCATGGGGCTGAACCTAGCTTCTTCACACTTTTGGAAACCCCATAGCAGAATTACAAACCAGACCTCAACAATATGGGCAACCAGGGGCATTCACTGGGACACTCTAGCCCCATGCCAGAGTATAGACTGGTTATAGGTTAATTCTGAAGGGAACTGTCAGCATATGTTTTGTAGGGCAGTAGAAAAGGGTCTGGTAGGCCTGTCTTGCCACACCTGCCTGAAGAAACTCCTTGGAGCCATCTCCAAGTTAGTTAGTTAGTTAGTTAGTTTGTTTGTTTTAAAGAGTTATTTTATGTATAGGAGTACACTGTAGCTGACTTCAGTAGAGGGCTTCAGATCCTATTACAGATGGTTGTGAGCCACCATGTGGTTACTAGAAATTGAACTCAGGACCTCTGGAAGAACAGTTAGTGCTCTTAACCACCAAGCCATCTCTCCAGCCCTAAAGTTTTTATTTTAAATGTACAGACCTATTTAGTACTTACCAGATTTGTCCTTGTCACCAGGGTTCAGGATTGGCCTCTATACAGCACCAAAATAACCTCAACCATCACCACTCCTGGACAACTTGCCTACTGTGTGGAACCAGGTCTACCACAACTCCACTTTTGCCCTTAGCAGGAAACAGACCAGGGAAGATATTCTCACCTTGTGGAACTCTCGCAAGAAAGAGCGTTCATACTCTCCTCTGCAGCGGTCTTCCATCCTTTCCCGGGTCACCTGATGCAGGGTGGTTGTCACCGCCTCAGCGCAAACCCGCTCCAGCAGACTGAGCCTATGCCTGGAGGAGATCCCTGCTCATGGAGAACCCACAACACACATCTGTCCCTTACCTAGGAGGGCTCTTCCCATAAAGATGGTCCACACACCCTATGCCTATGTCCAGGACAGTATAAATGTGATACACAATAATCCCTGGTTACAAGTATAGGTGAAAAAGACCTCATCAGCCAATTTGTTAGCTCTATTCAGAGGTCTTTTGAAATCAGGACTAATGAGACATCCAAAGAAACTAAGGCATGGCCAGGAAGCAGTACTTACAGGACCTGGCTGAGTTGGTTGAACTGCTCCAGTGCCTGCCGGCACCAGCACTGCTGCTTGTCACTGCCACATCCTGCACACAGAGGGCTCTGCAAAAGTCGGTAGTACCTGCGGCGGGCATACCGGCTGTCTAGCTCACCCTCTAGTTCAGGGTCTGTGCCCCCTTCTCCTTTTCTCTTGCTCTGCATATAGACTCTCAGGAAACGACCATAGAGGCGCTGGACCATCTCCTGGAATGTCCTGGGGGTAGAAAAAAACAGGACTCCCCGCAACATAGTGTGAACTTTCTCCCGAAGCCCCTGAGCTCCAGCGCCCATCAGCAAGCCCAGACGAGTCCATTTTTCTAGGAGTTCTAGACTATGCAGATAGGGATCCAAGCGGCTTTCCAGCAGACCGAACGCATCCAGGAGCAGCCCAAGGCATTGGGGTTCATCGACAGAGTTTTCGCGCAGGGCGATGGCATTCCAGAACTCCGTGGCAATGTTGCCTTGAAGGTCGTTCTGCAGCACTTCCACGAACCACTCTTCCAGGACAGAGTGCAGACCGTGGCCCCTCAGAATCTCCACCGCTGCACGAAGCTCTTCCTCCTTTGGTGGGACTGCACCGCTGGTCCGGGAAGATGCCTGGAGCACGGAAAACCGTGAGCAGAGGGACGGAATAGGGGTAAAAGGAGAGGAGGGGCGTGGGAAAGGGCTGCCAGGGAACCAAACAAATCAGGTAGCTGAGGAAGGAGGCAAGCCCACTACAGAGCACGGAGCTGTGAGGACCCAAGGGTGGACTCCCTAAAGTACGCAGTCGCGGGAACTCTGCACAGGCCCTCCAACCTTTCCCCGGCCTCACCAGCCCAAGAGCGGCCGGCGGCACCAGACCGGTGCTCACAGTACTCCAGGCAACCAAGAGCTCCTGTCCAGGCCTAGAGTCGCAGTCATCGGTGGCGACAATTGCCGCCGCCGCCGCCGCCGTCGCCGCCGCCGTCGCCACACCTTCGGCCTCCATCACTGTCCACAAAACAGACCCGCCCAGCTAGCGCACAGTGATGACGCAGGCGCGGGCCTGTGGCGCAGTCGTGACGTTTGCTTGTCCGAACGCGCGCGCGCCCGCGCGCGCGTGCTGTAGAGGCCGTGCGCAGGCGCGTGTTTGGCTGTGCAGGCGGCGGTTGAGGCTTCCGGACGTGGTGCCGACCATGACCCAACAGGGCGCGGCGCTGCAGAACTACAACAACGAGTTGGTCAAGTGTGAGCGTCGGGCGCTGAAGGCCCCGGGTCGGGCCGACCCACTCCGGAGGCTGCGTGGGCACGCCTCACGAGCCCCGCTCTGCGGCCTGCCCCTTTGTCGTGCTGGGTCGGGGTCCGAAGCTCACAAGCCCCAACCTACAGCTCTGTCTTCCCGCCCACCCTAGGCATCGAGGAGTTGTGTCAGAAGCGAGAGGAGCTGTGCCGGCAGATCCAGCAGGAGGAGGACGAAAAGCAGCGGCTACAGAATGAGGTGAGGCAGCTCACGGAGAAGTTGGCCCGCGTCAACGAGAACCTGGCGCGTAAGATCGCCTCTCGCAACGAGTTTGACCGGACCATCGCAGAGACAGAGGCCGCCTACCTCAAGGTGGGGCTCTCAGACGTGCGTTGTCAGTGCCTCACTACCATCTGAGGCTAGGTAGGGCACATTGAACTTAAGAGTCTGTAGGCGGGACCTTGGGCATCCAAGACAATGAGCAGTGGTGTGTTGGACAGAGTACATGATGTGGGCCTGAACTAACTCAGCCTAGCTTTGCAGGGTGGAAGGGCTCTGGGACAGGTGCAGGAGGGAGGATAATTTTGCCACCCCCACCATCCTCCATAACCCGTTGGCTGCAGCACAGATGGCCTGATTGAGATTCCCATCCTCCAGTACCAGAGGCTGAAGCAATGGGACTCTTCCTACCAGAGAAATAACATTCTTTTATTTCTCTGGCCCCAGATCCTGGAGAGCTCTCAGACTCTGCTTAGTGTACTCAAAAGAGAAGCTGGGAACCTGACTAAAGCCACAGCTTCAGACCAGAAGAGTAGTGGAGGCAAGGACAGCTGACGAGTGCCTGTCTCAACCGTGGCCTATGGCTGCTCAGTCCCCAACATGTCTGTCTTAAAGCATCTTTGTTCTTCGTGGCCTCAGATGTCTTTTATCTCTGGTGCCCAGAGGGGCAATTTCTGACCTCCACCTGCCTTGGGTGACAAGAAAAGCCCTAGGACAGTCCAATGGAAAAGGTGTTCCCAGCTCTGTACTCACATGTGCACTGGGACCCTGAGCTCCTGGTCAGCTCCATGAGGGGCCTCTCTCTAAAGCTCGTGCATCCCCTTGGGCTGCCAGGAATGTCCTGGTCCGAGTACTGTGGGAGCCCCTCACTTTGTCTCCTCAGCCACTAGGGTCTCAGGCCAGGCATGTTGAAGAAAGAATCTTGACTCCAGAACTGAAACCTTAGGGCCCATCCCCATGGTCTCTGGTGTTTCAATAAAGGTTGTTTTGCAATTCTGTGGCATCGCCTGCCAGCTACCATGTATCCTGTTGGTAGAAAGAAGACAGCTTTTCCCTATCCTATCTTCAAAACACAGAGCTGAAAGTGCTCACCTCCGTCCGGTCAGCCCTAGTCCTTAACTCTCCTTGTAAAGCTGCTGGTCTTCTCCCCAAGTCCAGCACACAAACCACTTTTCTGTGAGAGGCTTTGCTATATGATGGTGCTCAATACAGAACCTGGCTTAGAGATAGAGACAGGGCAGTTCCATTCCTCAGTATAAAGTTCTGTTTGGTCTGATACACTGCTGCTGCTAGGACCCTTCTCCCAACTACATATGTTGCTTACTTCCTATTTCCACGTGCCCTATGGGGGCAAGTTTGGAAGTATTTGTTGACCAAGAAGATCCAGAAAACAGCTGTGGTAGTTTACACCTGTCATCCCTTCATTGGACAAAAAAAGTACCTATAAAGCTGGGCTTTTATTCTCTGAGAGAAACATACATTAGCACTCTGCCTGAGCTTAGTCAAGCAGTGTATTTGCTCTTAGGTGCCAGGAAAAGGAGATGCATTTAGTGCCTGAGGATAGCACTGGCTGCCAAGGCCTCTGACAACAGTTCTCAGGCAGCTCTGCATCTCCCTAGACCTGGGAACTCTGTTGCTATAGCTTTGTTACAGGTGAGGTCGGGAGGTGTCCATATCAAACATGAGAAAGGATCTCCAGATTTCCATTTAGCCCCATCCCTGTGTGATACACAACTAGCTGCCGTACTAGGCTCCTGGCCCTGTGCTGAGTCATGTCAATTACAGCTCTCACCTTCCTCCCATCTGGCATCTAGGCCCCTGGGTCATGGAGTTGCAGAGCCCAGAGATTAGGTCCACTTCCTCTGGTACTAGCTCTGAGGGAGAAAATAGCAGGCTTGCATAGGGAGAGAACATAAGCAAGAGCCAGACCAGCAAGAGCTCAAAGGGTGACAATACCAGACTGAGGTCACCTTTTGCTTTTTTGCACACAGGTGCCCAAGTTAGGCCTCCACCTTGTTCTCAGACTGAGGGCTGTGTAAAGAAGGCGAAAGCAGCCTTGTTACAGTGCTGTTTATTGAGTCCACTATCTGGGGAGAAAAAGAAACCACCCTGCCATCTTTCATGAAGAGTAGCTGAGTTCTACCATAGTAGAATCATAGGCTGAGGGCAGGAGCTTGGATTTCGGCAAAGAACAAATAGCTAGGGTAGCCTCTCACTCCTGACAGTGGCCATTCCCCGATCTGCTCAGACCTCCACCTCATCACAGATGAGACCATGGCCAGATGTCAGCCTGGCCCGCAGGCAGTTCCCGCCTGTTCTTCCTTGGCGTGAGGTTCATCTGGCCCTAAAGGCAGAAGGAGGCAACAGAGAAGGCAGGGAGAGCCAGGTGGAAGGGGCACAGAATACAATCAGGGCTCCTGGGTATTGACCGGCCTCCAGGACCACCACACCTGGGGCTAAGTCTTGGCCACCCTGACAGTTGCAGGGGTCAGAAATAGAGAGCTGGCTCGCTGCGGAAGTCCGAGAGGTCGTTCTGACTGGCGGGTGTGAGCTGAGAGAAAGAATAGAATACAGCCACTAAGGTTTACCCAGGCATCAACCCTTCCCCAAGCCATCCAGCCTCCTTTTGTGGGTTGGGTGTTCACCCAGCACCCTCTACCTGGCTTACCATGACCTCCTTTGGTGGGAGCTCCACCTCAGTTGGAGCCTGCACCAGTGTCTGCTCCTGCCACTTGCTGAAGGCCATAGAATGCTTTGGAGTGTAGCTGGACAGACCTGTGAACCAAAGACAACAGGCATGGATACCTGCAAGTGTGGATCCAGGTTCCACTCCCATGCTGCCCATCCCAACGGGTATGATTACCTGAGCTGCTCTCAGGTCCCACACTGCTTACAAATGTGGCCCGGGGCAAGAAAACTGTGAAGGGTTTCTCTGAGTCAGGTCCCACTTCTTCCTCTTCACCATCCTCCTCTCCTTCCTCCTCCTCTTCCTCCTCTGCCTCTTCCTGTGCCAGAGAGCTCTCAGAAGGGTACTCAAATGTTGTATGCAGGCTCTTGTCATTGAAGGATATCTTCATCTAGGAGTAAGAGCCGTGTCAGCAGGGGCCCTACCACTCAGTGAAGCAGAGATGCTAAACATGGAGAGAAGACCCTTCTACCAAGAGTTATAGACTCCACCTATCCCACCCTCTGCCTGCAGCAGCTTCTAAAGCTAATTTTGTGTTTTGGGTATCTGTGCATAAAAGAATTCTAGCACCAACCATCACTATCGGGCCTGCTTAAGGGGCTAACACCAATTGGTTGGGCTGTTGGTGCTACACACTACCTATTTTTCAGACTAGTGGGGAGCTCCACTGTTATAGAGTCTGGGGTACCAGCAATACCATCAGTGACTCCAACTCCTACCCTACTGCATGCCTCACTGGCTCCAGAATTTCATAATCAAATTTTTCCTTCTCTCCCAGTGGCCTGGTTTTAAGGGACAGAAAGCTGTGGGCGACCCTCTGTCATGATCCTGTCTGCTGCCTGGGCTCCAAGCCCCACCTCTACAATCAAGGACTGCTGAGGTTCTCTAGTCCTTTCAGCTGAGCTCAGCCTAGTGGGTTGGTAATGAACATGAGCACTTGCCTGCAGCAGATGGGGCAGTCTTGCTGGGCTCGAAATATTAAACTCCCAGGCACAGGACACCAACAGCCAGCTCAGGTTCCCCTCTTCCCCTGGAAGGAGCCAGAGGCCCAACAGGATGGAAGACTAGCTAGCCTGGCAGGAGGGTTGAGCCTGTCCTGAGGCAGCAAAGTGACCCTGGCATAGGCCACAGAACGCACCAAGGGCCCAAAAAAGCAGGACGCCTAGACTATGGACCAGCATCCTGCCTCTTGCCCTCTCAATCAATGGCCACACTTGCCACATGACTATTAATACCCCTGAGCCCTCTGCCCCAGGACCAGGGGAAAACCCCAGGAATTGGGAGCTTCTAGCTTCTCAGCCTGCTCAGAGATGCCTATTCTCTCAGGCCCTCCCTACCGTGGCCATCTGCACACATTAACAAGCAAATGGGGAGGTGCCCCTGGTCAGGCAAAACAGAAATATTCACTCCTGTCCTAGGAAGACATGCTGTGCCCTGCTTTGGCCTCAAGGCCTGTCTAGTCCTTGGAGACTAGATCCCATTGGAGCCAAGTGAGGTGGGAGCTGAGGGATGGTGTAACCTGGTCTTCCTGACTAGCCTTCTGAGATAAGTACCCTAGGAGGAGCCCAGGATAGTATAGGGCCTAACATGCCGAGCCTTCTATACCAAAGTGGCCCCTGGATGGAGCCCTTGAAGCCCATCCCCTTACTTTGAATACAGGACCAGCTGCCAGGGCCCAGCTAGATTAGCACACCCTCATTAGTCTGCATGACCAGTTCCCAGCAGGGAGGCTGAGGGGATAGACACGTGTGGGTATGGTGCCTGGCACAGCCTGGCCAGGCTGGGGGTGGGGAAGCAGCCTGCCTGTCTCAGCTGGGGCCCAGGCCCCCCAGTCACTATCTCCCTTGTCTCCTCTGGCAGACCAGTATTCATGGGGCTCCTTCCCCCTTCCAGCACAGGTCAGTGGGTCACATGTAATTCATGCTTATAACCCCTACCAGGGGTGGAGCCACCAGGGCATGTGGGGAAGGTCCAGACAGGGATTGTCACAGTACATATCTGGGGGACTTTACCCAGCACACCTAATATGGCAGGCAGGTGATGGAACCCCTGGGCTTCCACAGGGCCCTGGGTAGCAGAACCTTCCAGCTTTACAGGGCCCTTTTGTTCTCCCTCAACCTGCCCCACCTACACACACCCAGCTTGGATTACCAAAAGGTGTCCACCCTGGGACTCAAAGCGGGGGAAACTGCTCAACTGGCCCGGCTGGAGGGGGTGTTTAGCCAAACCCTGCCCCCACTCCCTTGCACACAGCCCGGCTCCCATCCCCCATTTGGCCCCCAGCCAAAGTTCCCAAGGGTAACTGGACAATAGATCAGAGCTACCCAACTGTGATAGCCACAGCTGCTACACCACCTACCCACCCACCCAGGGCACACCCTGTACCAGTGAGGTTTCAGGAATAAGGGTCCAGTTTCTCTCTGGGGTTCCCGGCTCCAGAAAGACCATCTAGGGATCACCCATGAGAAGAGTTGGGCCAGAGAGACTGAATCAAAAGGAAAGCAGGTGAGAGGACATTCAGGCCAGCTTCAACTAGGAGAGGCAGATGCAGACTGGAGGAAGATGTGATGCTGGAAAGAGCCAAAGGACAGACCCGCCTTCAAATGGGAGCCAGGCTGAGGGCCATAACTAGGTCACACAAGTGAGGGTGGAGGGCTGAGCCCTGAGGACACTAACATGCTAGGGTGTGGCACAGGAACAGGACATGGGAAAGAGGAAGCAGCAGTCAGACAGGTGGGAGCCACTGGTGCTCACAATCAGAGAGGGAAAGGTGAAAGGACACCCCTCTTACCAAGAAAACAGTGGGGGCTGAGAGGCTGCAAAATCCTGCCTCAGGGAAGAGGGGCACAGACAGGGCCTCTTTCTCCCAATAGATAATCTAAATGGAAATGTTTCAGCCAGGCTGTCTCTCAGAGACACTGGCCATCAGAGGCAACCCTCACTACCCAGAGCAGGGCTGAGTCCCTATGAAATCATGTACCCTCTGCCAAACTGCCAGCCCAGTAAAGAGCAATCCCCTCAGTCATACCTCGAAAACCACCAGCCTTGTCTTCAGCTCACCCAGTCATGGTGGGGAGGGAAAACAAAGTGTGCAGTAGCCCCAAGGTTCTCTGGGACCACCTACTCCCACAGGAAGAAACAGGAGTCTGCTCCAGGGCAATTACTTGGGTTTCAGAAGGAGCACCCTGGGTTTTCCTGGGGGCTGCAGGTAGGAGAAATGTCACGGAAGGACAAAGTACATAAGAGCCTCACCCTGCACATTCTCTGAAGGTTGGGCAGCTTTGTGCCCTGCCCCTCTCACTGGCATTCTGTGTCTTGCTGGGCAGGGCAGCTGGTGCATGCATAGGCAGGACAGCACAACCAGCAGGTTGTGCTGCTACAGAAAGCCCTGCCCAGGCCACTTGGCCTTAATAAGCATCATCCATCTGGACCCTCAACTCCCTCCGTCTGGCCCAGACAGCCAGGATGCTGGCCAGGGTCCTGGCCCAGCCCCTGCTAGTTGTTAGGCCTTGCCCTGCTTTAGTGTCTGAGATCTACATGAGCCACCATACTGGCAGCCCTGCCCTTCCACTTTAACCCAGGCAAGGGTGATTCTCACATTTGTCTCAAGACAGGGACAGAAGAGCCAGGCTCTTAGGAGTAGCTCTTCAGTTTCAAGAAGCCAAGTATCCCAGGATAGAAGCAAGACTCTGGAGATAGGAGCCTGGACTCAGTCCTGTCCTATGAGCTCCATGGCCTCAGGAACCTCCCAAGCCTCAGCCTCCTCAGCTACGCAGGATGCTTTCATCACTTCCACTTCTTGGACAAGCATGGGGATGGCCACCTCACAGAGACATCAGGATCAGGAAGCAGGGAAAGATGGGGAAAGGCCTGGATCGATCTGCTCCAAGGACTCAGGGTAAAGAGCACAGGAGAGAGTGGGAGAGACATGGTCTCACGTGGCAAAAAATAAAAGTATACAGCCCTGAGTCTCCTTCCTCACCAGAATCCCCACCAAAATCACCACGGATGCCTGCCATGGCAGATGGAATTGGCAGGAGAGATGATGGCAAGGCCACTGTGACAGGAAGCAAAACATAAGAGAAAAAGAGTGAGGAGGTAGCATGGCTCAGGACAAAAGGTCCCCCCCACGAGGAAACTGAGGTGGGGGGGCACAGCGTTAACCTGGGTGAACCTAAATTCTAGCTGTTGTAGACACTGCAGGTGCCATCTCAGCAGAAGGGAAAGGTGCACTTCCCTATACCAGGTGACTAAGAGTCATGTGGGGTAGGTCTTGGAATTTGCCCCAGGGGACAAACACAGACCCTGGAACAATCAGGAAGAATCTGAGGAATGATTTCCCATGCCCAGAGGGTTCCAAGCCACTGGCCAGAGCTAACCAGGAAATATGGCTCACCCAGGTCATTTGAGCCTCTAGGGGATTATTCTTGAGTTTCTCTGCTCAAGGCCCTCTTGACCATGTCTGGCATGAAGCCTGGGTGTTCAATCCATGCTTGCAGAGGACAAAGGCCTGCCAAGATCTGGCTCCCGGACTTTCCAGGGTGCTGAAAACTCCCTCCAACTGGCTTATGGGCTGTGTGCCCAGACTGACCTCAAAGTGAGGAGGACCTGCAAAAGAATGACTGGCCTTCTTCCTTCCCATTAACATCCAGGCTCTGGATATCTGTCCAAGCTAAACTCCACAGGAATATGCCAGCTACTTCCAAATCAAAGGCCAGACAAGGCCTGAAGTTAGACCTGTAATTAGTTGGAACTACCCATTCCAAATGGATGCTGGAACTCTGCACTACCTGGCTACTTCTCCCAAATCTCTGAAGTAAATAGTAGGCTAACTAACCCCAGCCGGGGGGCTGTCACAGTTCACAGAGGCCCTGGACCTGGCCCAAGCTAACAGCCTCATTCTCCTGTGATTTACGGAGAAGGTGTCCAGGCCAGCAGCCCTCTCCTTACCACTTACCTTTTTTCTCGAGGAGCCAGCTTTGATGAGGCAGGACTTGTGCAGGGCCAGGTAACCACCAATCACCTCGATCTCATGCACAGTGGGGTATCGTTTCTTTAGGGTGTTCTCCAGGGTAGTGTGGGGTCCTGAGAGACTATCAGCATCCTGTTCCTCTGCCCCTTGCTGGGACTGCCCATTGGTCTGACTTAAGTGTGGCTCCTGATGGGTCCCTGGCTTCCTCTTGGGCACTACTATGAAAGTGTTGCTACCTCGGTTCAGGAGCTCTGAGGTGTGTCCAGGCCTGGCAGGGTGCAGATGGTACTGGGAAGGCACACCAACTGCTGAGGAGGGCAGTTTGGCTTCTTGAAAGGCCTCCTCTTCTGAGTCCACTTCATCAATGAAGGTGACTGGAAGTCCTGGACTCACAGGCTCTTGGCCATTCTTGGCCAAGCCAGGAACCCCCAAGCCTTCAGCTGGCTCAGCTTCAGCAGTGGCTGGTAGAAATGGAGGTGGTGAAGCTGGCCTCTGCCACCTAACAGACTTGTCTGTGTCAGAAATGGCTGGCCTGGGGCAGCCCCCCTCCCTAACTGCCCACTGCATCTCAGCAGCCAAGGAACTTTTCTCAAGGGCAGGTGTACCATCCACTGTAGACACCAGCTGGGATCCAAGCCCCTGGCTCTGAGAGGCCCAACCCACCTCCCCCTTTGGCTCCTCGAATTGCCTCCCCGCCGCCGAAGAATAGTTCCCAGGGGCTTTGCGCTTGGGGATCAACACGAAGGAGTTGCGGGAGTTCACTCGGAGGTTGGCCAGGGCCCTGGCCTGAAGGTCCCCGATTGGGATAGTTTCCATGTCTGGCTTGGAGGATGGCCTTATTTCGAAGGAATCATTGGCGCTGGTGGCAGAGGAGACCCACTGGCGCTGACTGGGAGTGGCACTGGCTGGGCTGGGCGCCGGGAAGGCAGGGGGCCCAACTGGAGTGGCACTTGGGGTCCCAGGGCTTGGGGGCGGGTGGAGGGAGGGTTCCTTTGACTCCACCTTTGGCTTCCACTTGCCCGGTACAGGCGGAGAGCCCGATAACCCATTGGCAGGGCCGGCAGGGGATTCCTGAGTCATGGGTCCATTAGAAAGCGAGCGATTGACCGTACTGCGGGGCAGGCCCCGGGGGTGGACAGTGAAGGAGTTGCTGCCGGTCTTCTGTAGGAAGTCGCTGCGCCGGGCCCCGGGGCCGGCAGTGCCGTCGGGGTGCGCGGGCTCGCAACAGGCAGAGCGCTGACCCACGCGCTGGGCAACGGGGACAGGCGAAATAGGGGGTGCGGACTGGCTGGGGAGCACCGGTGAAGCAGGAGCCAACGACCGATTGGTAGGAGCGCGCGTGGCAGCAGATGCAGACGCCACGGGAAGCTGCGGGAGCGCAGGGCGGAAGCGCTCTGGGCTCCCGCGGCGGCGGGGCGCAGCAGGCGAGTCGAACTTTTCCAGCAGGCGGCTGACACGGCCGGGCTGCGGTGCCTCGTACACCACTACCTCGGCAGCACGAATGCCCGCAGCGGGCGGTACAGCGGGCGGGAAGCCTGGTGCTGACTCGATAATGAGGATGTTGTCGGCTCGAATGGTCCGCACACCGGGCACGCGGCAGTACAGCTCCAGCAGCTGCTGAGCTGGCCGAGCCCCGCGCCGCCGCTCCGATTCAAGTCGCATGAACGGGTTCTGGCTTAGCGGACCCAGACTCTCGGCCAGCACCAGCCGCTCGTTAGGCCCATCAGACGCCGCTCCAGATCCCGGGCCTCCGCTTAGGGCAGCCAGTTTAGCTCGCCTCCGCTCAAGGATCTCTCGTTTCCAGGCGGGCATCACGGTTCGCGGCCCCGGGTCGAGCCGCCCTAGGCCGGCCATGCTGCGAACGGGCGGCCGCCGACTGGACTACACGGAGACCGTGCGCCGTACAGACTCTGAGCTACTTGCCTCGGTACCGCGCCGTGCCACGCCCCCCTTGGTAGCCGCCAATTGGGCAAGAGCGCTCGAACCTAAGGGCAGAACTGCCTACCTATAGCAGAAGCATACGACCCAATTGACTGGAGAATACCAAACTAAAACCCTCCCCTTTAGCGTTCTCATTGGACTACGATTGGCACTAGCCAGGCCCTATTGGTGAAGGTCTGTGGACACGCCCCAATGAAGCGCTGCTCAATGGCTGCTTCTCACTTCCGCCTCTGCGCTCTGGACCCCGCACCTTGGACCCCAATTAAAGCAGGGCTGGTAATTAAAGCAGGTATCGCCTAGCGGACCCTTGCGAGCTGGGTGACCTTAGCACAGTTCTAACTTCAGTACACAAGCTGCACGGGCCTTCCACCTTTAGGCCCAGGCTCCGCTCCAATCTGCAGTCCTTGAACCGCTGTAGGCAGGCAGCCAAGGTCCCCTTTCGGACCTAGAAATGCTGCTTCTGAGATCCACCCAGGCATAAAAAATGTGTTTTCGAGTATCTTGGTTTTGTAGGTCCCAGACCTACTATGTGTGTGAATATCTGATGCACAGCTTACCACCCATGGTCCTGCCAGGTATCCATTATATGTACGAGGCACCAAGGAAGCAGCCTTGTTTCTGCACGCACACACAGGTTACACATAAAAACAGCCGCACACATTTAGGCAGTTCTGTCATGCAGAAAAGTACAAAAGCAAGGATAAAGCTAACTCCTGTTGAAGCACCTACTTCCAAGAATGGGTAGGGGGCTAGTGACTCTGAAGGGTGGATAAGTGTTGAAATTTTTCTTTGGGTAGAGCTGCATAGTGCACAATATATACCCCTCCCCAGCATACACAGTAGGGCAACTGCTTGGAGGCATTAGAAAATTAGGGGCTACAGACTGGTGGTGTGTCTCCTTGATCTGCCTTACAGTCCACAGCCAGCTGAGGCCTGGCATCGCTGCCTCCGGTGCTGCTTGCCTTCCAGGGACTCTGCTTCCTGGAATGTGGGTCTCTACAAAAACAGATTCAGGCTAGGGGTGGCACCTTTAGGCTTCAGAGTTGCCTGGCAGTCTACATCTGGTACCACCTTAGCTGTATCTTTAACTTACCTACTGGCCCACTCCATCGATATAAACTGGTGATTATAAACTGAATTTCAGCTTTCTGGAAGTCTCTCCCAAGTCACTTATTTACCCTTGGTAGCATCGGATTGGATGCAGAGCCTTCTGAATGCTGGACAAGCACTCTACGACTAAGCCATAGCCTCAGCCCCTCAAATCACTTCCTCAAAGGAAACTTCTAATACTCATGGGTTTTATGCTCAGAATTCCAAATTCTAAATTACCAAAGTAAAACAGGAACACACAAAACAAAATCTAAGAAATGTTACAAGGAAAACCACTCCAAAGTTCAGCTTGTATCTTGCTTTGAGGAAAAAATTAGCCCAATCCTGGATTTGAGACATTGTTCTCTAGCTGGGGGCAAACCGGACAAGTCACCCCTTGACTCTCCTCAGTGTGTGACATGACTATTTGTCCCCAGCAGAGGAGGCATAAGCTGCTGTGCTGGAGCACATACCAGCTTACCTGTTCTGCAAACGACCACACTAAATTATTAACCTAGTGATTCTCAACAAGGACAGTTTTGTCACAAGGAAACATGGCAATGTCAGGATGAACTTCTGGTTATTACAGATGAAGGCTGCTACAGACATTCAGTATGTAAAGACCAGGCACACCACTAACCTTCTTCTATCCTCAGGACAGTCACTTCTTCATCCAAAATAAATGGCCCGGGGACTGGTGAGGTGAAGAGCATCTGCTGCTCTGCAGAGGGCAGACCTGGATTTGGATCCTAGCACCCGGATGCTGTAACTTGTTCCTGGGGATCCAATGCCCTCTTCTGGCCTCCATGGACATTGCATGTGTGCTGCACATCCACACAGATTTTTTTTTCCTTTTTTCTTTCTTTTCTTTCTTTCTTTCTTTCTTTCTTTCTTTCTTTCTTTCTTTCTTTCTTTATTTATTTATTTATTTTGCTTTTCGAGACAGGGTTTCTCTGTGTAGCTCTGGCTGTCCTGGAACTCACTCTGTAGACCAGGCTGGCCTCGAACTCAGAAATCCGCCTGCCTCTGCCTCCCGAGTGCTGGGATTAAAGGCGTGTGCCACCACTGCCTGGCTCTTTTTTTAAAAAAGAAAGACCTAGTCAGCTGCTGATGGTGCATGCCTTTAATCCCAGCACTCAGGAGGCAGAGGCAAAGACAGGCAGATCTCTGTGAATTCAAGGCCAGTCTGGTCTACAAACGAGTTCCAGGATAGGTAGGGCTGTTGTTACACAGAGAAACCCTGTCTCAAAACACAAAGCAGAAGAATGAAGCTACTCAAATAGCTAAGCATACTGAGGAACCCTGTATTCTGCAGGTCACATTTCATCTGTCAACTATTAACTTTTGTTGATGTTCCTTTAGACTTTCTCCTGTTTCCCTGTCCCCTTCTTCCTCTCTCTCTCTTTCTCTCTCTCAGGCTGGGTCTCACAGATATGCTGCCAACAATGACAATTTAGTTTTTTTGGTGGGTTTTTTTTTTTTTGGGGGGGGGGTTTGAGACAGGGTTTCTCTGTGTAGCCCTGGCTGTCCTGGAACTCACTCTGTAGACCAGGCTGGCCTTGAACACAGAAATCCACCTGCCTCTGCCTCCCGAGTGCTGGAATTAAAGGCGTGCGGCACCAGTGCCCAGCAACAATGTAGTTTTGATCCTCCTGCCTCCACACCCTCTCAAAATAAGATTAGAGGTAAACACTCGATCAACAAAGTTGTATCTAAATGTCCCTTTTCTTTCTTTTTTTACAGTCACTCCAGGAAACAGTGTGGCATCCTATTTTAAATCCTTTAAAAATGTAAAATTTAGAGCTTATGAGATGGCCCAGCGGGTAGAAGCACTTGCAAGCAGGCCAAGCTACCTGAGTTTGCTCCCTGATATGACAAGGCTGACAGAAATAATTTGCATAAGTTGTATGGTATACATACACATGCATTCACACACACATATACAGAAATAATTTTTAAATGTAAAAACTGTAATGTAGTTCAGTTGATAGGATGCTTCCCTAAACCAGATATGGTAGTGCATGCCTTTAATCCTAGCTCTGGGGAGGCAAAGGCCAGCCTCTATGAATTAGAGGCCTGTTCTACAGAGTTCTAATCCAGTCAAGGTTACACAGTGAGTTCCTGTTTCAGTAGTAGTAGTAGTAGTAGTAGTAGTAGTAGTAGTAGTAGTAGTAGTAGTAGTAGTAGTAGTA
Organism: Uromys caudimaculatus; assembly: GCA_028551405.1. Classification (NCBI taxonomy): domain Eukaryota; kingdom Metazoa; phylum Chordata; class Mammalia; order Rodentia; family Muridae; genus Uromys; species Uromys caudimaculatus. Next base: position 139,247,055 of record CM052701.1, read on the forward strand.
ATGGTTGTCTAATAAGTATGATGCTCTGCGTTTGATTTCCAGAATCACATAAAACAGGAAGTTAAAGGTCATCACTGATTACAAAGTGAGTTTGAGGCAAGTCTTTGCTGCACAACACACTTTTTAAAAAAAAAATGTAAAATCTGTCCTCAGACCTGGCCTCAGATGATCATTTGTCATCTCAATTCTGCAGCACTGTCATCAGAGATCACCAATGGCTACACACTAATAAGTCAGGGCTCTGGTGTCACATACTCTGCAAAGTACAGCCCATTGTTTTTGGCTGGGGTGGGTAGTAGTACAAGTTACCCATCTCCTACAACAAGAAACTGGATTTTCCAAAAATAGTCTAACACCCAAAGTGCTCTAGCCATGGTGCACTAATAACCTCAACGCTATGACCCTCTGTCCACATGGCAAGGAGCATCTTAGCATTCACCTGATGCAAACATTGAGATGCCTAAGTATATGTTGTTATTTCAGGAAACATTTTTTTTTCCATCAGCAGATGGTCTCATTTGGCACATGACTGACATAAACTCAAAGACCTTAAGCTAATAAACTTCAGCTGTTCACAAGCTTGTATGCATATGTATCCACTTCCATGAGCACCTGTTCCGAATGTCTATGCTTCCTTTTCTAGGTCTGTCTGTCTCAAGTGTACTAATGATGCCTGCCACAAGGTGGTGGGAAAGTCCGTGAAACTGCAATCTGTTGGGCCAGGAAATCAAGCAGTGTCTTGAGACCAGAATTTTTTTCTCAGATGGCAGATGCCCACACAGGGTCCTTTCAAGCTCTTTTTCAACAGTCTGCTCTCTCTGGGTGAGATGGAATGATCAAAAGGCTAGTCTTTGCCAGGACAGAGGAAATGGGATGGTAGGCCTCTTACATTATCAATCGTCTAAGTAAGTCTGGCCTGGACAGATGAAAGGGTACACTCTGAGGTCAGTGCTGCTGAGTGAATATGCTGATTTATAAAGAGGATACATCACCATGGGAAATACTCAGAGCCTATCAGGATATTTTACTTATATGCAGTCTCCAAATGTTGGAAAGTTCAGTATTGATTGGCAATTCAGAGCATAAATAACTGGAAATAAGTTTTAATAAACGAGGCTTCATTTTTAAGTTTTGCTCGAGGAAATGATCTTAGATACAAAGAAAACTGGACAGTAAACTGGGGACAAGCAGATACTGATTTCTGACCAAAGCTCCACCAGTGTGGCACCAAGTAGGGTCTGGACTGGGAGATCCAGAACTCCAGCTACGCAGTGCTCCACTTCCAGCCACTACAGGAGGCTAGTTGACGCGACAAGCCCGGATCATGAGCAGCTGCAGGAGAATGAAGACCGGAGACGTGATCAGGCCAAACCAGAGCTCTCGAGTCTGCTCCACTAGCTTCTGGCACAGCAGCATCTCAAAAACAAACTTGAGGCTAAGGACGGTGAGAACCCAGAAGAGGCGCAGTACAGCCAGTCGCTTCTCCCCATCTTGGAAGAGACGAACGGAAACGATGGTGGTGAAGTAGGTGCTAAGCCCATCGGCGGCGAAAAAGGGCACAAAAACGTTCCACCAGGAGAGGCCAGGAGCCAGGCCATCCACTCGCAGTGCCAACAACACGGAGAACACCAACAGGGCCATCAGGTGCACGAATATCTCAAAGGTGGCGAAGCCCAGCCACTGCACCAGCTCCCGTAGCGAGAATAACATCGCGCCTGTTTATATTACCGGCCTGACGTCTCCAACCGCGGACCTGGCGACCGCCTGCTGCCGCCGCTGCACACGCAAGGCAGCAAGCAGCCCAACCTGGCCTGGACGCCGGCCCTGGGGCTCCGCAGCCCTCAGGACCCCAACCCGGACAGGGGACGGGATGGTAGTAGAAGCCCGTGATGTTCAGCTGAAATCCCCGCCCCTCCCCGCTGGCGCAGCCGAAACGCGTCATTTCCTGTTGACAGCGGAAAGGGGAAGTTAGTGGGGTGTGCGGTTCTGGCCGGCGTGTGCGGTAATGCAGGTTCCACAACTCCTGGTGCTTTTCGGCAGCCAGACTGGCACAGCCCAGGACGAGGCGGAGAGGCTGGGCCGCGAGGCCCGGCGCCGGCGGCTAGGTTGCCGCGTGCAGGCTTTAGACTCTTACTCCGTGGTGAGGCTCGGGCGCTACAGCGGAGACCCTCCACCGGACTTAGCGTCCTCAGACGGAGGACGTTTGAGTGCGGCCGTTTGGGCCCAAGCGAATTTAGGGGAAAGGGAGGCACGAGGCTGAGGCCTGAGAAAGAAAAGGCCCGGTAGCCACTGGGAATAATTGTCCAAACACTTTTACTCTGTTACCCTAGGTGAAGGTGGTGGTGGGATGCGGTGCAGGGAGGGCACTGATCAGGGCTGTCAGAGACCTTACACCTACCTGTGTCTTGTCCTTGAGGCGAATCTCATTAGGGAGCCCCTGGTGATATTTGTTTGTGCGACCACAGGCCAAGGAGACCCTCCTGACAACATGAAGGTAAGGCTGGCCTAATGTGTACCCTCGTCATGTTTTCATTGCTGTATAAGAGTCCTAACGTGCTCAGGAATAACTTCCCTTCAAAGCATGTTGATGAGAGGTGCCTTTTTGGTTTTTGATTTTTTGAGACAGGGTTTCTCTGTATAGCCCTGGCTGTCCTGGAACTCACTCTGTAGACCAGGCTGGCCTCGAACTCAGAAATCCGCCTGCCTCAGCCTCTCGAGTGCTGGGACTAAAGGCGTGCGCCACCACTGCCCAGCTCTCTTTCCTTTCTCAAGCACATATAGGCACCATATGGGACACAGCAGCCACATTTTTTCCTTTATGGAGCTCAATGGCTCAAACAACAGATTTAATGGTCAATTACCAGGAAACACCCAGTGCCAGGGAAATTGCAGATGTTCAGGGAGTGAAGGGGATCCTGAACTTCGTGGAAGGAAGGAGCACACCTTTAATTCTAGCTTTTGGGAGGCAGAAGCAGATGGAGCTAGACGGGGCTACATAGGGAGACCCTGTCTTCAAAATAAATTAATAAAAGCCAGGGGCAGATGGTGGTAAGAAGCTGTGCCATGAACTGTGCTGACAGAAAAGGAGAAAGGAAGAAAGGTCATTGAAAAAACGTGGGTAGCTACAGTGAAATGTGGGCTTGAGATGAAAGCTATAGGAACTATGGAAGTGACACAGTGATGCTGTCAGTGTAGCAAGGCCACCACTTGTCTGAGGATGGCAAGAATGATGTTAGGGAATGTGTCACCATAAGCAGGAGGTGCACATGTGCTTTGAGCTGGGTGGTGGCCCAAGGCTGAATAAACCAGGCACATTCCAGAGAGGCCAAAAAGGTAGAGTCAACAGGATGTGTAATCAGAGGGATCTAGAAGATGAGGGACAGATTCACAACACAAGAAACAGTGATTTCACCTGTGGAATGAGACTGTTGAAGCGCCCAAAATAGAATGGAAAAAACAAAGCCCCTGTCCTTCAGGCCTGCTGTCTAGCATTCATAGGGTCAGAGAGGAGTTTCCCTTCCCAAGGTCAACTATAGGGTGGGAGGCTTGAGAGGCATCCCTAGGATCTGTGGTGATTACTCAGGACAGCAGTCTATGGGGCAGACACTGTGATCTCCAGCACTGAAAAGATGAAGTAGGATCAGGAGTTCAGGGCTGCCATCACCTACATGTTAAGAAACTACATCAGTCAGGTATGGTGATAAACACCTGTGATCTCAGCCCTCCAGAGGCTAAACCTGAAGGACCAAGAATTTGGGACCAGCCTCAAACTTGTGTCAACCAAAACCATGACTCAAAAATAAACAACTTGTCAGGCAGTGGTGGCACACTAGGAGTCAGAGGCAGGTGGATCTCTGAGTTTGAGGCCACCTGGTTTACAGAGGGAGTTCCAGGACAGCCAGGGCTACAGAGTGAAATCCTGTTTCAAAATAAAATAAATACTACAGAGTGAGTTCCAGGACAGCCAAGACTACACAGAGAAACCCTGTCTCAAAAAAAAAAAAAAAAAAAGGACAAGGAGGTGAGGTGTGCTGGTCTGTGGATGGCCCACACAGGAGCAGGAGTCAGTAGTTACTGTCTCAATCACAACTGGAACTGAAGACCTTTGAAGAGGCTAAAGACCCAGCATCCTAAAAACGTGCAGGAGTATGGTTCCTCACGTCTGCAGGACAGGAAGGCCTTGGCCTTGGCCTCTTTGTCCTAATCCTCTTTAAAAACACATTGGAATTATAGGATAAAATCCAATATCTAGGTCTCTGCTTATCCCTTTCTGGTGAAATCTACTTTGACAGGCATATCCCAGAGTTTTTCCGTCAGCTTTTCCAGGAGCTTCTTAAGTACAAAGAGGTAGAGAGAGAGAGAGAGAGAGAATGAAAGTGAATATGAAGGAAATGAAGGGATGACTATGTTTGCTGGAGTGAAGACTCTAGTGAAAGGCAAAGAACCCAGAATTCAGGATGGATGCAGCATTCCTGGGCTGAGACCAGAACCAAAGTAGGACAGACAGAGGTAAGAAAACAGGAAGAAATCTGCAAAGGAGTTCTCCCAAGTGTAACACAGAAATTGGACCGTGGAGGAAAGCAGTCAACAGAACTTAAAGATCACATGAGGAGTGACAAAATGAGGAAGGGGTAGGCAGGCAATTAATAAGGACAGTAACAGTGTCACACAGCTGGGTGGTGGTGGCACAGCCTTCAATCCCAGCATTCCAGAGGCAGGTGAGTTCAAGGCCAACCTGGTCTACAGAGAAAGTTCCAGGACAGCCAGAGCTACACAGACCTTGTCTACAAGCAAATAAACAAATGTCACATAATGGAAGGACAAAACTGCGGCCTGAGACAGCACATGCTTGCAAAGGGGCACCCACAGGATGGGTTTAACTCTTGGGGATAATAGCATGGCTTGATGGCTGATAGGCCAGAGGGTAACAAACAGTGTAAACCTAGAGTCTGAGGGCATGAGTTAGTGAATCGACACCTTCAGAGAGTCAGCACAGCCCATCTCCCTTTTTACCCAGAACACTTGAATGAGAACTTCTGGCTGATCCACCACTACAGTAGTAGAGAAGCAGCCGGAGGGTGGTAAGTGAGTTCACCCCTAGGCCAGAGTAGAATATGTCACTGAGTATACTGCAAGAGGGCATCATGCTGCCCTAGTAATTAGATGGGTCATTGAGCTACAGGTCACCATATATGAGAAATACACAGTTAGGGTAAGTTTTCTTTGTGTGCAGGTTCCTGGTCTGTAATTTTGTACCATGTAAAGGAGATGTCCAGATTGGCTAGTGTACAGTTCTGGGCTCTAATGTCTTCCTTCCGCACCATCCTCTCCCTGCTGGCACCTCAGACAGAAAACTGGCCTGAGCTGCGATCCTAACATAGTTTCCTGTGGCTACAGAGCTTCTGGAGGTTCATATTTCGGAAGAGCCTGCCATCCACCTCCCTCTGTCAAATGGATTTTGCTGTCCTAGGCCTCGGGGATTCTTCATATGCCAAGTGAGTAGGGGGTGCACTTGCTGGCCAGATGGGGACAGTTTTTAAAGTCAGGGAAGAAATGAGGCAGGCAGCTGGGACCCCAGGTGCCCATCCACCATAGACCATGTGGCCCTACACTGTGTTGGCTCATCAACCTTATCCACAGATATTCCCTAATGGGCACACTAATTTTTGTAAGGACTTGGCACAGAGGAAGCCACTGTTGGAGAAGGAACAGTATGGCAGAGTACTCCCATGGAATTCAGGGCATGGTGAGGTGCGGACAAGCCAGCATTACATTATAATACCCAGTCTGTCTCTGTTCCTCACTACGTTCCAAACATAGTCTGAGGTACTGACAACTTACCAAAAGCCCCAAGATGGCCAGCTTACCTTCAGGTAGCTTGTTAGGTAGGCCATGGGTTCTCCCTGTCAGGGTTTGTGGGCAGTTGTGTCCCTAAACAAGCAGTTCTGTTAGCTTTGTTCACTTCCTGGGGTGGTGATGGGGGAATTCCCACTCAAAGGTGCAAGTAGCTATCTAATACTTAAGACCTGTTTTCCACAGGGCCCAGGGTTATCCAGGACTGAGGCCACTCCAGCCCCCTAAAAAGTTGTGTGTGTGGCAGGGTTCTTGATTACTTTAGATAAAAAGAACAGAAAATGGGGCTGGAGAAGATGATTGAGAGCACTGACTATTCCAAAGTCCTGAGTTCAATTCCCAGCAACCACATGGTGGCTCACAACCATCTGTAATGGGATCTAATGCCCTCTTCTGGTGTGTCTGAAGACAGCTACAGTGTACTCATGTAAAATTAATTAAGTAATTAAAAAACAAAGCAAAGACAACAGAAAACGGAAGCTGAGTATGGTGGCTCACTCACAATCCCAGCATTCAGAAAGCTAATATGGCAGCCGGGCAGTGGTGGCGCATGCCTTTAATCCCAGCACTCGGGAGGCAGAGGCAGGTGGATTTCTGAGTTCGAGGCCAGCCTGGTCTACAGAGTGAGTTCCAGGACAGCCAGGGCTACACAGAGAAGCCCTGTCTCGAAAAACCAAACAAACAAACAAAAAGCTAATATGGGAGGATTGCCACAAATTCTAGTATGGGACTGTATCTCACTAAACCAAAAAGAAGAGAAAATAAGAAGGTGGCGGTGGTGTGGCTTGCTCTGCTAGAGGTTTTGCTCACTGGCACCGTGGATACACAGAGCAGGTAAAATGGAGTCCAGCTATGGATGTGGTTCCCAAAAGGACAAGATGATGCAAGGACAAGTGAGTCTTTTACAGACCAAGGAGGGGAAACCTTACAGAAAAACATGGCTATCTGTTCTCCACCCTACTGCCATACCATCTCCAATAGTAGCTGCGGAGCCCTGGCCAGGGAATGCACGGTCTTGATCACTTCAGAGATACAGGCTAATAAAATGAGACTGTCCTCCACATGGCAGCTTCTTGAGACCAAGAAACCTACCATTTGTGGTTGTACTTAATGCCCCAGTCTCTCATCCCTACACGCTGAAGCCCCACCACCTCCTAGAATGCTGCCAGTGCGCACCACTGAGGAAGTAGCTCTGAGGGAGCCCCGCATTACTTTACTCTGCCCAGGAGGTTGACTACACTGCCACCCTTACTGTTAGTTAGCCCACACTCTGGGTCCTCCTTGGTGTCTCCACCCACAGGTTCAACTTTGTGGCCAAGAAACTACATCGCAGGCTGCTACAGCTAGGGGGCAGTGCCCTCCTGCCCCCATGTCTAGGTGATGATCAGCATGAGCTGGGGTAAGTGTTAGTGTCAGTGTCCCTCTGTGGCACCCCATCTTGGCTCTGGCCCACAGAGGCCAATGCCTGTACTCTTTCCTAGGCCTGATGCTGCCATTGACCCCTGGGTAGGAGACCTTTGGGAGAAGATAATGGTCATGTACCCAGTACCCCTCGACATTCCTGAGATCCCCCATGGAGTCCCGTGAGTCTGAACCTTGGGTATATGAATATCAAGAGTCTTCGAGCTGTTTTACCCCCAGCCCACCCAACTGATAGTTCCACTTTCCACAGCTTGCCCTCCAAATTCATCTTCCAGTTTCTTCAGGAGGTCCCCAGCATAGGGGCTGAGGAGCTGAACATGGCCAGCTCAGCCCCTCAGACACCCCCATCAGAGTTAAAGCCCTTCCTGGCACCTGTGATCACCAACCAGAGGGTCACTGGCCCCGAACACTTTCAGGATGTTCGGCTGATTGAGTTTGACATTACAGATTCAAATATCAGGTAAGGAGCCCTCAAGCAGTCAGGCAGGGTGCCATGTGTTCCTAGGAAGCTGATGTGGTCAGGGAAAGGGTGGGTAGTCGGTAGGGCTTCAGAAGGGTGTGCCAAAGCCAAAGACCAGGTAGCTCAGTAGCTCGGAGAGCTCGCCCTGCATCCCTCCAGCTCCTTAGTCCCTTCATCCTCCCCCACAGTCCACGTCCCTTCCGTCCCCTCAGCTCTTCTGTCCTCTCCACACCATCCCCACATTTCTGGTGACTTTTTCATACAGTTTTGCTGCTGGTGATGTTGTATTAATTCTGCCCTCTAACTCAGAGGCCCACACTCAGCAGTTCTGCCAAGTGTTGTGCCTGGACCCCAATCAGTTTTTCACACTTAAGCCACGGGAACCAGGTGAGTATGGGAGATGCACCAGCTCTGAGGTCCAAGGTGGCCTAATGACCCTGTCCACCAAGCCTCCATGCCATTCCTGCAGGTGTCCCTTACCCACCAGGGCTGCCTCAGCCCTGCACTGTGTGGCACCTTGTGTCACAGTACTTGGACATTGCCAGTGTGCCCCACCGTTCCTTCTTTGAGCTCCTGGCTTGTCTCTCCCCACATGCGCTGGAGCGGGAAAAGCTGCTGGAATTCAGCTCAGCCAGAGGTCAGGAAGAGCTCTGGGAGTACTGTAATCGGCCCCGCAGAACCATCTTGGAGGTGGGCTTGTGGGCAGGTAGATGGGTAAGGGCCACTGAGCTATGCTATGCACACCACCACACGGTAAGATTCCATTTATCCAGGTGCTGTGTGACTTTCCACATACGGCGAGTGCCATTCCTCCAGACTACCTTCTGGACCTAATCCCTCGGATCCGCCCACGGGCCTTCTCCATTGCTTCCTCCCTGCTGGTGAGGGATTCTGAGTAGACCTGAAGACTGGCTGGGAATGCTGGGACTGGGCAGGGTGTTTGTGGACAGGGGCGGTCTCTCCTGGGATTGGGAGCAGGCAGGAGTGCTTTAACAGGATAGAGCATCACTGTGTCCGTAGGCTCATCCTAGGAGGCTACAGATCCTTGTGGCTGTGGTAAAGTACCAGACTCGCCTGAAGGAGCCCCGCCGTGGCCTCTGCTCCTCCTGGCTAGCATCCCTGAATCCTGGGCAAGGTAATCCATAGTTCTGGGCTCCTGTCTTCCCCTGCTCCTACCACAGGAGCTCAAGCCTCAGTGAACACCTCAGCATTGTCTTTTGACCTCCTTCATGCCATCCCCCTTCTGCAGCAGGACCTGTCCAGGTGCCTCTGTGGGTAAGGCCTGGGAGCCTTGTGTTCCCAGAAACACCAGACACACCCATTATCATGGTAGGGCCTGGAACTGGTGTGGCCCCCTTCAGAGCAGCCATTCAAGAACGAGTGGCCCATGGCCAAACTGGTGAGTACAGGAGTTCCAGAGCAGTGTGACCACTGAGTCTGGTCTAGCTGAGTTCCTGCATCAGACGGGGGCCACCCTATGTACCCTAGGAAACTTCTTGTTCTTTGGCTGCCGCCAGCGGGATCAGGACTTTTACTGGCAGACTGAATGGCAGGAGCTAGAGCAGAAGGGCTGCCTGACCCTGGTTACAGCCTTCTCCCGGGAGCAGGTGAGTATATTCAAGTTAGATAGGGCAGGAGTTGGGATGGCTGAAACTGAGCCTCTGACACTTGTAGGAACAGAAGGTCTATGTGCAGCACCGACTCCGAGAGCTGGGGCCGCTTGTCTGGGAGCTGCTGGATGGCCAAGGTGCCTACTTCTACCTAGCAGGGTGAGCCAACTTGGGAGTGTAGGGGAGTGGACCAGCCTTGTTGGGAGGGAGGGGGTAGTAGGGGTTGGGGCTCCAGGATCACTGAGTTTTCTGAGGCCTGCCTCTCCAGCAATGCTAAATATATGCCTACGGATGTTTCGGAAGCCCTGATGTCCATTTTTCAAGAAGAAGGACAGCTCTCCACTGCAGACGCATCTGCCTACCTTGCCAGGCTCCAGCAGACACTGCGCTTCCAGACTGAGACCTGGGCCTGAGGAGCCACTTGCTAGCTCACACCCACACTAACAGCTGCACTGGGGAGCCTGCTGGAGTCTAGAGGACTCTCTAATCCCAGAACACTGGTTAGACCCATAGTTTAGCTTTTTTGGTCCAGCTGACCAGGAGGGGCAGTCCCTGCATACAGCCAAACCCAGTGGGTCCCAGTGTCCCATACGTAGCCCCAGCCCCAGTGCAGCCTGCACTCCTGGTTTTCTCTCAGACCCCTTCATTGTGCCCCACATCTGCATTATAGTCCATACCACCAAGGGCTTGTTAAGCCCTCCAAGGGGCATAGAGCTGTGTGAGGACTGCACTGCCCCTCTGACCTTGTGCCATTCCCATTCATCCCACAGTGCCTGTGCACCTCAGCTCAGTTGAAAAGCCACCGGGGGCCAAGTCTCCTGAGCATTGGGAATGGGCAAATCGGTCTGTCTTCAGGTCATAAACATGAGTAAACTGCCTGGGTAGCTGCTCACTTTTCCTTTTTTTTTTTTTTTGCTTCTAGATTTGAGGGTGGTGGGTGGGACATGGGTTATCTGCATCTGCTAGTGGTGGGCAAAGACCTTTCCAGGGCATGAGCACAGGCTGTGTACATGTACCGCCTTGTCCGATACCTATGCTTGAGTCAAACCACACCTGGATGTCTGATGTGTAAATGCCTCTTGGTGTCTCTCCCCTTTGTGCTTAAGGGCCGATCTTGGCTCTGTCCTTAAACTGACAGCTTAGCCAAGCTAGCCCCCTTCTCTGATGGCCACACAACTCAGCCAAGCTCATAATACTCTGATGGCCAAACAGAGATAGAGAGCTATTTGGAAGTCCCAGCCAAGAGCCAGAACATACTACTCTTTCCAAAGAACTGGAAGAATGATCAGGTGAAGGGGGTGTGATTTGTGTTGGCCCGCCTCCTGTTGGAGGAGTCAGACAGGTCCCAGGGCAGCTGGGAGCTGAGGAACCTCTGTTTTGTCCGTCAACTTCTGGAACAGGGACCAGACCTAGCCAACAACACTCTTAGGCCTGAGATACCAGGAGTTGACATGCTGCGGGGACCCAAGTGAAGTTTACTTCCAGTGAGGTCAGCAAGCCAAAGGTGTATCTAGAGGTTAGTGCTCCAGTGAATGGGTGGAAGCCAAGCTCTGCCTGGCTCCTGAGGGCCACATTAGCCTTCATACCTGCAACAACCCCTGCTGTCACCCTGGAGTCACAGTCTACGCATCCTGACTTCTGCTCTGGTGGCTCTACCCTGGGGCCTAATGACACCAGCTCTGTGTCTACTAGTTCACCCCGAGCTTCTCTGGGTCCTGAGCTCTTGGACCCATTGTGCCAGCTACCAGCAGATGAAGAGGATGATCTCAGGACCCCTCAAAGTGCCAGAACTCCAGACAGTAAACCTGAACTGGAGGCAAGAGACCCATCTGGTACCTGGGCCTTGAAGTCAACTGTGGAGGAGCAGGAAGAAGGTGAGGGGCAGGAGGAGGAGGAGGAATGTCCTATCTGTGCTGAGCCTTACGGGCCTAGTGAGCACCACCTGACCCTACTGAACTGTGGTCACAGCCTATGTGGGGGCTGCCTGCACCAGCTGTTAGGCATGACCCCCAGAGCTGGGCTGGGCTGCGTGTGCTGTCCACTGTGTCGTCAGAAGACACCCATGCTAGAGTGGGAGATCTGTCAGTTGCAGGAGGAACTGCTTCAAGCTGATGGACTCCAGTGTCTAATGCCCACTGCATCCATCACAGCCCCACATCCTGTCCCTTGGCCCTGGGGGTCCTTAGAGCACCGCTACCGGCTGCGCTTCCTGGCAGGACCTGTGGGAGGACAGAGCTGTCTCCCCTTCCTGCCCTGCCCTCCCAGCCTAAGTATCTGGTTGTGGACACTGCGGGAACGTGGCCCCTGTGCCCGACGATTGTCACTGCTGAGCTTGCTGGTACTTGAACTGCTAGGACTGATGGTCATCTTCATGCCACTCGTGTTACTAGGGGTGCTCTTCATGCTGCTAGACCGTTCCAACCACTAAGCAGAGCCCAGGATGTTGGCCAACCTTCAAAGTCATTGCTCAGATTCTGGTAATCAGCAAAGACTTGTTATCACCAATACCAAGACTAGATATGCCTGAGAGCCTGAGCCAGCCAGAATGCTTACATACCCTTGCACCTAGATACTGGCTAAAGCCAAGGACACAAGGACAGCCTCTGAAGGAGCTTGGCCTGGCAGGAAGGGCTGTGAAAAGAACCCTGTGCTTGCCATGGACAGGCACTTCACCGGCCACAGGCAGGAGCTGGGCTATACCGCCAGCTTGTGGTCCAGCTGGTGAGGGTGGACACAGATGTCTGATTGTCACAGTGATTCTGTTTATAGTGAGATGTGTTTATTGGAGAAGGCAAGGGCTGCAGAGACTCACCTGCTCCAGACAGAAGCTGGTGTATGTCCCTTGAAGGCAGCCATAGTAGCTACCAGGAGAGGCCTGCACTGCACAACCAGCCTTCAAAAGCTCCCCACCCCACCTAAGATACTCTCACCAGAGAAGGTAGCCCAGAATAGCCTTCTATTGCCTTTGTATTGCAAGAACCAAGGGCCCATCCAGACCCTGAAGCCTCCAAATGCCCAAGGTCCAGCTCTGTTCCTAATTGACTTTGCAATTCATGTCACTGGACCAGGAGCCCTCACTTGGGAGATGCAAACAAATGTAAGCTCACTTCATGGCTCATTGGTGACACAATGTAGGCTGTAATGTTTCAGACTGAGTGCTGTGTAACAAGCATAAGAAAGGCTCTCAATAAACAGTCCTTACTGATGCTCTCATTACCGCGGCCATCTTCATTAGCGCTCCATGTCTGCCATCCAGGCGCTCTGCTCACAACCCTTCAATGGTACCAGTTCCTGTCATAAGCAGACCATTTAAAAGGCTGCCAGCTGTAAGTCTCTGCTTACGCTGTCCAAAGGCCATTTCCATACATCCTTGGCCAGAAGAAAGGTGCTTTTTTGGGGGGTGAGGGGGGGAGACAGACAGGATCTCTCTGTGCAACCCATGCTGACTTCCCAATCCTCCTGCCTTAGCTTCCAGCATACTGGGACTACCAATGAGCTTCACCACACACAGCTAAAAGTTCCGTCTGCCTAGCTGGGCCACATCCCCATGTACTACTCACTAGCAGTCCTCTGCACCAGTATGTTCACAGCTAGTCCTAGACCTCCTGAGCAGCAGCACACTCGTCCAGCTTGGCCTTCAACAAGCAGAGCAGGCCAACCCTGAATGGAGCTGGGTCACCCTCTGGCATCTCCTGGTTAGACCATGTTTGGACAGCCTTGGGAACCTACCCTAGGCCCAGGTGTGGGGGTAGCCCACAGGCATTAGCTTCAATCAGTGACCAAGTGCAAACTTTGGCAAAGAGTTTTAATGGCAAAGTTGGCTGCAGCGACAATGCCACGCAGGGTAGGGCCAGAAGCCACAGTGGGCAAGAAAGGGTCAGCGGGCAACAGGACAAAGCCAGTTCCCCGAAAAAGCGGCGAGCAAGGGCCTGCAGGCAGTAGTGGGCAGGTGGACACTACATGATGGAACAGGCAGATAGTGGGTTCCGCACATGGCAGGTGCATGCAGCCCCACAGTACTGCCGGAAGGTCTGGTAGCAGCTGCCTTCAGGCTCACCCCCCCACTGGCCACCGGATGGGGCAGTCAGGGCTTCAGGTGGCAAGCGGCTCAGGATGGATGTGTTGACAGCCAGTGCAGCCAGGCCATAGTCAGTGAAGAGCACAGTCTCACGGTGGCAGGTGGGACAGGAGATGAACTTGTACTTAGGGCAAGACTCGTAAAGAATCTGCAGGCACTGCTCACACACAGAATGCAGGCAAGACAGCACACGGGGCCGCCGTTGAGTGACGTTGTACGTGTGCCCACACGTGGGACATTCCAGGGGCTCACCTGCTATCACTGGCCCAGATGATGAAGGTGCAGAGACTGTTGGGCCAGGTCGAATCACATACTGATTTACAATGACCTCATCCACTGGGGCCACCCGGGGGAAGCCCAACTCAGAACTGCCCTTGCGGGGCCGCCTTGGCAAGGGTGGAGTGTGGGATGCTCCTTCCAAGGTAGGCATGTCCCCCCCACATGCCTGGTTGACAATGATCTCTGTGTCTGAGGGCCAAGCACGCTTGGGTGCCAGAGTGGGAGTGGGCCTGGGTGCAGGTGGGAAGCAGGGGGTGGCCGCCGGGAGCTCAGGGAACTTTTCAGGGTGGACAATCTTCATGGCCTCCATTTTGAGGATGACATGGGGGCCTTTCAGGCAGGACATGAGGAGGCCTGGCCATCCACTGCCCACCTCAGGCCCAGGGTCAGCTGGCATCCGGCTCTCTACAGTCAGACTGGACGTTGGCACAGGTGGGGGTGTTGGGTGGGGCCGTGGGGGAAGAGAAGGGGCTGCATCCTGGTCCTGCCAGGCCTGGTGAGGACCACGGTTACTCCGTGGACTGCAAGGGGCAGCCGGTGACAGCTTGGAGGGCAGCCCCCCTCCCAGTGGCCACAATGGCTTATCTGGTTCAGTCCGAAGAGGAGGAGGAAGAGGAGGGGGAGGGGGAAGCAGGCGGGGACAAGGGGGTAGGGGAGGCTGTTTTGGGCTATGGGGCTCACCCAGGGTCTCTGTCTGCTGAGGCTGGAAAGGGGGCGTGGAGGGGCCTCCTCCTGTAGCAGAGGTCAGCAGTCCCTGGGCCGGGACATCTGGGCAGGCAGGGGCTAGGTGGGCCCCATGGCTCCAGGACAAGGCGCCCAGGGAAGGCAGCTAGCCTGATCCCTGGCTGCCGGAGGACCTGGGCTGCAGGCTCCGCGGTGACAGCAATGGAGAGGCCTGCACCAGGCCCGAGCTGCGGGTGAGAGATAGCGTGAGGGCAGCACGGGGCCCACCGCACTCTCGCCCTCGCCCATCCTGCACAAAGGACAGGGTGCCCGACCTCTGACCCTGACCTCATCCGTGGGTTCCATGTCTCCACGGAACTCTGAACGCAACCCCCTCCCCAGTACACTCTCCGAGGCCGGACTCACTGTCCAGAGGACTGACTATGAAAATGGAAAGGGATGATGTGTCTGGCCCCCGCCCCTCCCCCTCACTCCCTCCCGCTCACCTGCCCCAGCCTGGCGTTCCCCGGCTGCGCCGCCGCCGCAGCAGAGGTTGTCTCAAAGGCAGGCCCGGATGCGGCGCTCACACCTTGGCTCTCCTGCTCTAGTGGCTCCGATAGCTCCCGCGGCTCCAGTGGAGACCTCGGGCTATGGCGGGCGCAGGCGGCACCCAGGGGCGCGAGCGTTGGTGCTGGACGCAAGGCTCGGCGCGGTGGCGGCGAGAGTGGCGACGGCGGCGGCGGCAGGTGCGTGCGGAGCGTGGCGCGTTCTGCGGCGGAGGCGCGGGGACCGCAGTGCGCGCGGCGCCCGCCCGCGCCCGCAGCGCCACCCCCCGTCTGGGGACCCGCGCGGGGTCCACGGGGCGGGGCCAGTCTCCTAGCCGCCCCTCGATCCACGCCTGGCTTGGCGTCGGCTCCCAGTGTCGACCTCCCAGCTAGCTACCAGCTGGTCAGAATGCTCATGCCGCCAACATTCCCTTCCCTCTTGGCTGACCCCCCGAGGGGCCAAACCCTCCATCGAATTTTGTAAGGGAAACCTTCACGTTTTACTCCCTCATTTTGAGCCTCACAATGCCGGAGCAGGGGTTCCAGCGTTCCACTTGTGTCTCAGCTACCGTTCCAGCTCTGAAAGGGCAGGGTCCTTTCCCTCCAAACCCCGACACACCCCCTGTGTGAACGCCGGGAGTTTTCCAATTCACTGACGTATCCACACTGCACAGGATTCGTCAAAGAGGGAGATGGGACAGCAAACGGGACAAGGGGTTAAGTGGATACCAGAAGAGAGGACAGAGGGGGCTGGGGCAGTCACAGGAGGCTCAGAAGGTTCACGAACTGGAGAGTTGGAAATACCTGGCTGGGCTGGCAGTCCGCGTGTAGGGTGGAGGGTCCACTGCGCATACTCACCTGCCTAGGGTGGGGTAGCCCTTTCTTGGATCTCACCAGGTCAGCACGTGCTTCTCTGACCCAAAGTTACGTACTAAACTAACCCCACCCAGGAGGCCCCATTCCTTTCATCATCCTCCGCCTACTACCGGGTCCTCTTCTACCTGGGCTACACCTTTGCCCGGGGGGGGGGGGGGGGGCGGGCTCCTTGAGGAAAGGACTAAGGACACACTGATGACCAGGTGTTTACATGTTCAGAATGCCATTCTCTACCCTCCCATGGCCACCGTATGTGTGACCAACACTGAGTCCTATGCCTGACCCTGGAAAGTCCAGATTTGCTTCAGGCTACAGCCCCTTTCTGTATAATTCCACGAATGAAACAGTGTTCCTGGTGAGCCAAAGCTGGGCCAGACTTCACAGTTCTGTGGAACCACTGGCCTACTTCAGGGCTTCTTCAGCAAGACAATGTGAGAGGAGGGGTCAGGTGCTGAGGTGCAGCGAGGAGGAGTTTCGGGGGAACCTGGCATGATGCTGGGCAACTCAGATAGCTGTGGCCAGAGAAAGGAATGACCCCACCCTTCCCGGGAGGGCTCTGCTCACTTACCCACTCACTCAGCAAGAGAGCAAGGCCGCCTACTGCCCCACCCTCTACCTAAGGTCCCGCCCCGTGAAAAGAAGCCACGCCCCGTAGGAGAATAAGGTTCCCCATACTCCATCCACGCGGGTCTGAGCTGAGTGGTGCGAGCCAAGGATCCATCCAAACCGTTTCTTTAAGAAACCCTGGAGCTGGTGGCGCATGCCTTTAATCCCAGCACTTGGGAGGCAGAGGCAGGTGGATTTCTGAGTTCGAGGCCAGCCTGGTCTACAGAGTGAGTTCCAGGACAGCCCGGGCTACACAGAGAAACCCTATCTCGAAAAAAAAAAGAAAAGAAAAGAAAAAAAGAAAAAGAAAGAAACCCTGGAGCGCGAAGGCTTCTGGGGAATTAAGCACCTCAGCAATGTTTACGCATGCTCCCAGCTAGGGGAGGAGTCTAAAGGGGCGATGAGCAAGCTGAAGGTTGCTTATGTAGTGAGCTCTGGTTTTCATCTATTAAGCGTGTTTCCCCCAGACCCATTTCCTTCTACTTGCTAAGTTGCTAGGACTCTTGTCTCGACCTGCCAGACTGGCTCTACGCAGGCTTACTCAGTCACCCTGGCTCGCAGGCCCTGTCCTACTTGATGTCCTTCCTGGTGTTTTCCGGACTGGAGTGTGAGCCTGTCTCACTGGTTGTAGACCCAGGGAAGCCCACTGTTGTCTCAACCCTAGCCCCACAGTCATTCTTCGTGCCCCCTATGGGCAAGGAGGTGAAGCTGCAAAAGTAGAAGGGTGCCAGGGCCAAGAATGGGTGCTGGGAACGGAAAACTTCGGGGAGATTTTACCCCAACTCACCAACACAGGGAAACTGCAAGTTTAAGAAAAGAGCTGAAAATGTCACTTGTGTCTGAAGTTCATGTCACCAACTGTATCTGCGAAGTTGTGTCAAGCTTTATTATTATTATTAAAGTGGACAATCCTCCAAATAGTTTTAATTGTCTTGTGCACTCAAACGTCTCAGTATGTGCTGGGTATGGACAGTTGGTGGCAAGGAAGAACTCAAAACGATGGCAGAAGAGATGTGAGTAATGGCTGGGTAACGCCAGCACATCTGAAGACCCCAGAATACGAAGGCCTGCCTCCACTTCCTTTCTGGGGACACGGCCCAAGGAGGTAGGACATGCTCAGATGAATCGTGATTGAGTCACCCCAGATTGGCAAATGCACCTTAAAGCCCAAACCTTGGCCTCCACCCATCTGGGAATGAGGGATGACTGGCTGCTGTGCTCTAGTTGCTGAGGCCTTGGGAACCCCATCTTTGAGCTCCGCCCCAAGGCCCCACCCCTCTCTAGGAAGGAAAAGGCACTTGCTTGTAGCTCTGCTCCCAGGCACTGGGACCTGGAGCTGGAGGACTAAGAAGACAGACTGCTGCTGCTTGCCGCAGGTGAGTCCTCCTGGGCAGCCCTTGCTCTCTCTTGGACCAGCTCCTCAGTGCCTCCTAGCCTTTTGTCCCCAGCCCCAGCTGCATCCTGGAGCATTTCTTGGATACTTGGTGGAGGGTGGTAACTGGGTACTGGGGCCTACCTCCAGTACACATAGACCGTGCACACATTCTGATGTCTCCACATCTACGCATAGATGCCTTAGGGATATGGCTCTCCACAGGGTAGACTCCTCCTAAATGGATGGCTTCTTAGGCTACAGGATCTCAAGCAGCTTTTCTCTTCCCTGAGTCCATACCTGTTTCTCTGCTCACCCCCGCAGCCTGGACCATGGACCCCCATGAGATGATTGTGAAGAATCCTTATGCTCACATCAGCATCCCTCGGGCTCACCTTCGCTCTGACCTGGGGCAGCAGTTAGAGGAGGTTCCTTCTTCATCTTCCTCCTCTGAGACTCAACCTCTGCCTTCAGGAACCTGTACTCCAGAGCCAGCGGGCCTCTTACAAACTACTGAAGCCCCAGGGCCCAAAGATATCAAGGGCATCAAGGGTATTGCTCCTGAGCAGAGCCAGCACACCTGGCAGTCACCCTGCAATCCCTATAGCAGTGGGCAACGTCCATTGGGACTGACCTATGCTGGGCTGCCGCCTGTAGGGCGTGGTGACGACATTGCCCACCATTGCTGCTGCTGCCCTTGCTGCTCCTGCTGCCACTGTCCTCGCTTCTGCCGTTGTCACAGCTGTTGTTGTGTTGTCTCCTAGCTGACTATCCAACCTCCAGGGCTGTGGGGCCCAGGTTTCTTCTCAGTGCCAAAGTGGTGCTGGACATCAAGAGCAGCCATTATCATGGGCATCAGCCATTTCCTGCCCTGGGCAGGGGAGCCTGTCCACCAGGAAGGTTCAGCTGGAGCCCTCTGGAATAGGGTTCCAGCCACTAGCCATGTTGGCAGCAACAGGGACACCCTTCACATCCTGCAAGAAGACTCTGGCAATAAAGCAGGGTGAGCGTTGTGCCCATGACTGCTTTTTTACCAGGGGCCCATTTGGGAGAGGGTTCTTCCTAGTCTGGACAACTACTTTTGGCCTCAGCACATACAAATACAATCTCCCCAACAGGGTCCCAAACTCTCTGGGCTCTTCCAGAGACTGGAAAGATCCAGAGACTGCCTCATGACATCCATAATTTAGGGACCTTGCAGCTCTCAGTCTGCCCAGGAGCTTGTAGGTGGTAATATGTCCACTGCACTGGGCCAGTTCCCTCTACTCCCTAGGGCTAAAGCTGAGATAGTAAACAAGGCTAACCTTGAGTCACAAGGCAGGAGGGTGCCATGCATGCCACTGCTGGGGGGCCCTGAGAAAGTACTCTAGAGGAGGATCAGATTGGAGGACTGCTGGTGGGTGGAGCTGGTGTTAGCAGGTTTCAAGGAGTGGGAACACAGGACACAGGACCCAGAATCCAGCCCTGCCCAATGTGAGTCACCTCCCAGCCTCAGCCAGGGCATGTTTCTGGTTTCCCACAAAATGTAATTCCTACAATTTAGAGCTCTGCTGCTTTCGTGTTTCGAGTGATCTGTACTAGGCCTTGAAGGTGACACAGGGAAGGGTTGAGGGGATTGCTCTCTCCTTGTCCATCCAAGCAGTGTGAGATGCCTGTTGGGGGCCATGTATGAGATGCCAGGATAGGGAGTAGGTATGCAAGGAAGCCAACCCTGGCAGCCCAGTGTTTCCGGGGCAGGGCAGAGCCACACACCACATGAAGGAGAAGAGCCGGCCTCACAAGACAAACTAGTCCTCCCGAAGTCTGCCATTCCCTGATGCAGAGACAGGGCATAGGAGAGGGCAGGCTAGATGTGCAGTGTGTCAAGGTCTCCAGGTATGGGCAGATAGGTCATTGCCCTGAGTCTCCTTTCTGAGCTCTTTGTCCCCTGTTCTAGTAAAGGCCAGTACAGAAACCCGTCTGACCAGTCTTAAAGGCAGACTGCCAAGGGAGTGGGTAAAAGTGGGTAAGGAGGGTTGTTCTGTCCCTTGGCTCTCTTGTGGCAACCCCTTGTGCAGTGATAGGGGCCCGGCAGCCTATCCCAACACCAGTGGGTCTCCCTCGTTCTGCATTGCCTTCGCTCCTCATCACAGGGAAACTGAGCCCATTCCCTGCACTAGCTCCCGGACGATTGCAATGCTGGGAGTCTGATGGGCAGTCAGTGAGGAGATGCTTTTGATGAGCACGGGGAGTGCTTTGAGGATGATGGGTGTAGGAGGGAGATCAGCACACTTTGTGTCCAAGTGCCACCTCAGGGCCAATGGGCTGGCTACTGCCTGGGACATCACAGAGTAGAGCCAGGGTAGGGAGAGAGGAAGATGATGCTGAGAAGTGGCACAATTTATCAAGAATATACACCCTACTCTGGAGCTGCTAGTGGGTGGGGGCAGGCTCCCTGAGATGTGATGTGAGCTGAGGTGACATGAAGAGTGGGCTTCACTCAGGCCAAAGCAGGAAAATACTACAGTGTGGGGGTCGAACAAGAGGGCCAGATGCTGAGCCTGGGGGAAGAATACAGGACCCGGGAGGACTTAGGTGCTGGGGACAGCTAGAGCACAGAAAGACAAAGCCAGGTCTCTAGGAATTACAGGGCGGAGTGGCCTGGGCAGCAGCCGTTATGCAGGGGGCTGGCTCACCCTATCTCCTGCCCAGTGGGTGGTGCATCAGATCCAGTTGCAGTCGCTTTGTGGCTGAAAGAGGAGCCCACTTTAGCTTGATGCTGCCACCACTTGCCTCCTGCTGTCTTGCCTGTGTAGATAGTAATGCGAGCTCAAGGAGGGAGCCATGAGGTGTCTAGGGTCCCCACACCCTCCTCCTACAATCCTCTAGCTTGGAATAGCTTTCTGGTGGAGCGGATGCAGGTAAGAGAAGCCTGGGGTTCAGGAAGGCTAGGGGTGGGGGTAAGCAGGAGGGGCTGCCGAGGGGTCTCAACAGTGGGAGAGAGTGCTGTTTCAGCCAGTGGCCACAGAAACAAGAGATACGCCCAGACTTTATGACAGCCCAAGACTACCACCTTCCCTCCAGGTGTGTAGGCACTTACTTTCCTATGGCCCTGGCTTCTGTCTTCCGGGGAGGCATTCTAGAGGCCAGCATGGGTCAAACTGTCACGTAGGTGGGTAGGGGTGAATTGTAGCTTGCGCTATTGCTCCGTTGGTTCCCTCACACTGTCTCTAGGATGCTTCAGCCTGAAGGCCTCCAAGCCTTGGAGGAGGGGACAGCCCCACGGAATGAATGCATCATCTGCTATTCTGCCTATGACCTCTCAGTACACTTGCCTCGACGTCTCTACTGTGGCCACACCTTCTGCCAGGCATGCGTGCGGCGGCTGGATACTCCAGCCCATGAACAACATTGGATCCCCTGTCCACAGTGCCGACAAAGTACCCCTATGCCCCGTGGAGGGGTGACCATGTTGGACCTGGACCTGGCTGCCTTCTTGGCAGTCAAAGCTGAACGGGAACCATCAAAAATAGAACCCAGGTCCTCTGTCCCCCTCAAAGTCAGCACCACCATCACTCAGCAGCCAGCTGGACTCTACCCCACCTTGGGTCCCCAACCCCACTTCCCTCAGCCTGGACGCTGCTGCTGGGGTTGGGGAAGGCTGTGCTGGTATCCCCCTGGGAACTCCGAAGTCTAAATTCTGGCCATCCCTACCGTACAAAGGAAACTCTGCTTAGTAGCTTGCCTACCTTGGAGCCATTGATCATACACTGTGCAAACAGAACAGCCTGCTAGCGAGACATTTTTCCTATAGTCCTACATGACCAAACATAGCGGTGTCACCTTGATCAGGAACATTTTGGACCACAGTCAAAGGTCAGAGTCAATGGCCATGGTGCTATAAGACTCCACAGTAGGCTGGTGACCTCCCATTCTACTGGTCTAGATTCCCATACCCCAAAGTAGCCTGACTTTGTTTGGCTAGCCAACATCCTGTTGTCTACGTCTCCTGTAAACCCAGGACTCAGCTCAGAGAATGGCTCCCAAGAGTCTGCGGGGGGTGAGTGTAGGGGTCTGGACAGAGCCAGGCTATGGTTGTATATGAGTGTCTAGTATCAGAGCAGGTTTTCCTCTTTATAAACATCCAGAGGTATGAATCAGGAGGGAGGGCAAGTTACCTCCTCTATCCCTGGAGTCTCATGTGTTACTGTCTGTCCGACAATGGTCACTGAGTTCCTACCATGAATCAGGCTCTGTTCTCAGAGGGTCTGAGAGGGTCTGCAGCACAATGCTACCTCTTTGACAGATACCAAAGAGGGGTGCCATAGAGGGCTAGCTCTGATAAGGGGTCTTGATTGAGGTCTCACGGCTCATTATCCTATCTCAAGACTCTCAGCTTCCGTCTACCGCTGGTGACTATAACAGACCTTTCGGGAGGTGCTAGAGGCTACAGATGACTGACAACCCCAAGGCCAAAACTGTAAGCCTCTATCCTGCTAGGAAGGAGCCCCTGGGAGGAGCCTCCTGAGCAGTGGGTGTAGGATGGGAGGCAAGAGAATTTGCTGAATAGACATTGAGAAAACTCCTTCCCTGGGCAAAGTCCCTCACACAGCTAGGGACAAGGCTGGGCAGTGGGCAGAGAAGGGTGCTGGGACTTGCAGGGCTGCTGGGGAAACAGTCTGCAGGGGAGGACCCAGTCCTCATCCCAGGGACTGGAAAGGGCCCGATCCACAAGAAGGGACATTTCACGACATTTCACGTTCATGTGTGGACAGGAGAGCACTCAACTGGGAAAAAATACTCAGATAGGGGTCAGATAATGAGCCCTGCCCACCTCCTTCCATGCAGATAGAGACTCCAAGTCCTGGACCCCCTGCTGGGCTCCACAGAAAGCCCTTCTGGAGCAGGCCCTACCCTTTAACTCAGATTTGAATCTGCTGACCTCAGAGCCTGGGTGCATTCCCAGGCCACCTGAGGAAATCCATCTTCCACACCCACCTGGTGCAAAGGGCTTCTCTCTTGTCTCTGTCAGGTGCAGGGATGACCATGATAAGATTTGCACAGTTTGCATCACAGAAGAAGAAGGGCAGCCCCAGCCAGAAGACAGCATCCTGCCTGGGTGGTGTACAATGTCCATTAAATGTATTAGATGCCCACTGGTGGCTGCAGTGTCTAGCTCTGTTTTGCTCCTGGCCAGATGTTGCTCATCTCTGGAAGAAGTTCCACCCCAAGAGAGTTGGGGCTGGGGGCTCAGGACTCCTGGCCCTAGGATGGCAAGGGTCTGAATAAGGCCTTGAGCCAGGCAGGGTCTCCCCTTGGGGGCCCCAGCTTCTGGGTAAACATTAATGGGGCCCCACACACAGCAGGTCATGTGCATACCCAACAGATCTTTGACCTGCAGCTGTTCCCGCTGTTCCTCCTCCCTGCTGGTGCCCCATCACCACACATGCAGGTAGGAGCTCCAGACCAAGCTCTGGGACACTGAGCCCAGAGCTAGTGAGCACCAGGTCCAGGGTTTCGGCATCATTCTGAAACCCCAGGACCCTAGGGCAAGTGAGAAGAGCCTAGAGGCAGGCTGGAGGGAGGGGACACAAAGGACCCCTGGGCCTCAGCCCAAGCACTGTGGGAGGAGCCAGGGTAGACTCAGATTCAAAGAGTTCCAGACCCAGAGGCCCATGAGGCCAGAGCTGTCAGGAAGGCCCTGACATGGGCAGGGGGCTCCCAAGCTCTGCTCCCAAGTCTGGGGGGTGGGGCTCTTATCAAGCAAAGACTTACTTGTTTGGTATCAAATACCAAAGTCTAAGCTGGGACCATCTGCAGTGCCCTTACTGACACTTGATACTTGAAATCCCAGGGTTCTCTAGCTAGCGGCTACTTCCTGCCAGCACCCCAGAACCCTGTACCCTCAGTCAGCTATCAAACTTTCTTTCAGCAAAGACCAGTGAGGGAGCTGGGGAGCCAGTGTCCCATTTCTTCTGCCCCTTGAAACTAGACTGGGCTCGTCTGATAACCATCTGAGGTCACCGTATCCATCTGTTTGTGGTCAGAGGGAAGGGAGAGCCACCAAAACCTGCAAGGTTTGAGGGGTTGGGGGCATGGGAGGCTGCAGCTGAGGTTTCAGGTCAGGGGCCTGACTTTAGCCTGTCTGGTGGGATAGAGGGTGGAGTAGGAGGAACAACCAACTCGTACCTGCCTTGCCCTCAGCAGATCTAGGATTGGGCCTGGGTCTTCCCCTTCTTGAAATCCATGTCGAAGTCCCTCGCTGGTGGCCAAGTTCCCAACCCTACTCTGGATGCAATTGACCTGGTGGACCGGAGTCTGAGAAATGCAGGTATCAGGTGTCCCTAGGCTCCTATCTCTTGACAACTGCCCTAGGGAAAAATGAGATTTCTCTAGCTTCCCTCTTGAAGTCAAGAGGTCTCTTCACGCCTCTGGCCTGAGCCAGACTCACTGGAGCCCTTCCCCGCCTCTGCTTCTATACCTCAGCCATGGCCCTTTGTGCCCCAGCCCCCTCCACCTCTGCCCTCATTATGTCCTTCCTCTTGGGAACTCTACAAACAGCCCTACTTGACCTGACCCCTGCAGGGACCTCCTGGTCCATCCCAGGCTTAGAGGAGGGTGGCACAGACCCCTGGACCTTCTCTCAGCTGAAGAACACTGACCAACCGACAGGTAGGCCCGGGGGTGTGCTACAGTATACAGGCAGGCCCCTGGCTTTCCCTTTCCCAGCAGAGTGTAGTCTGGGACTTAATAGAACCCACCTCTTAGAAACCCACATTGAAATGCTTAAGGAATGCTTCAGTTCTGGGACTCCTCCTTCAAGGTCATGAGTTAAGCCATATGGCAAAGGAGCAAGGGAGGACAGAGGAGGGGACACAGACTCTGCTCTGGGGAACTAATACAAGGGGAGACATGGGTTCCTGCCCAGTGGGATAGAAGGGAAATCCTGTGCTCTGCCTGAGAGGTGACAGGAACATGGACCCTGTTCTTAGGGAGCAAAATGGGGAGGGGGGTTGCTGGGCAGTAGTCGCTGGTCAAAGATAGTCCTATCTGATGTCCCTAGAGGCTGGCATAGCCAGCAGGCTTCGCCAGGTGGTCAGCAGCTTTCTCAAGGCCTGTGGACTCCTGGGAAGCCTCTACGTTTTCATCTGCTCCCTGGACATCCTCAGCTCTGCTTTCCAGCTACTAGGCAGTGAGTGGTCAGGTGGGAGGCCAGGGTGGGGATAGGAAATTGGGTATTTTACAGCCTTGTTGCATCTCCCTGTGGGGAATAGGCAAAATGGCTGGAGACATTTTCAAAGACAATGTGGTGCTGTCCAACCCTGTGGCTGGCTTGGTCATTGGTGTGCTGGTCACAGTCCTTGTACAGAGCTCCAGCACATCTTCCTCTATCGTGGTCAGCATGGTGGCTTCTAAGTGTGAGTGCACCTCTCTTTCCCAGGGCGGGGGGGGGGGGTGTTGATGAGCAGGCATTGCTGAAATGGCACCCCTACAGTGCTGACTGTTCAGGTGTCTGTGCCTATCATCATGGGCGTCAACGTGGGTACTTCCATCACTAGCACCCTGGTCTCAGTGGTGCAGTCAGGAGACCGGGATGAATTTCAGAGGTGAGTAATGGCTGAAGAGCCAGGCTGGTTCTGCCTTAGCCTCAGTGGAGGCTGCTCAGGCAAACAGACTGCCCTGTGTGACTGCAGGGCCTTCAGCGGCTCAGCTGTGCATGGCATCTTCAACTGGCTCACAGTACTGGTAATGCTGCCACTGGAGAGTGCCACCGCAGCATTAGAGAGACTGAGTGAGCTGGCCCTGGGTGCTGCTAGCCTGCAGCCAGGGGGGCAGGCCCCCGATATCCTCAAGGCGCTGACTCGGCCTTTCACACATCTCATCATCCAGGTGAGGACAGGTGCACCAGAAGAAGGTACCTGCGCCTGGCTGATGGAGCAGGAGGCAGAAGCCCTGTCTTGGATGGGGACAGAAGAGGGTTTAGTTTATAATAGGCTGAGGGATAGGAATGCAGACACATAATTATGCTCCTTTGCCTACCAGCTGGATAGCAGTGTGATTCCTGGCAGTGTTACCAGCAACACCACTAACAGCAGCCTGATTAAGCACTGGTGTGGCTTCAGGGGGGAGCCGGTGAGGTGCCTCTGACCCTGTCCCTCATTTGACCTCTGACCTGCTGAATCGTCCCACCCACTTGATTGTGAGCCTTCTGAATCTCTCTCTGGCTGCTTACTGTGAGCCTGGCCTGAGTCCTCCCTATCCCTCAGCCTCAGGGAAGCCATGAGGAATGCGGCCCTGGCCTCTTCAGTTTTTGCACAGAGAGGAACAGCTCAGCATCTCCAGAGGACAGACTGCCCTGTGAGCACCTCCACCTGTCCCACCCCTACCCTGCTTCCTGCTCTGACTCCCTCCTACTCACCACCCCGCTGTGCCCTGCCACAGGCCACCACCTGTTTGCGGGCTCAGAACTCACAGACCTGGCTGTGGGCTTCATCCTGCTGGCGGGCTCACTGCTGGTGCTCTGTGTCTGTCTGGTCCTCATCGTTAAATTGCTCAACTCTGTGCTGCAGGGCCGCATTGCACAGACTGTGAAGACTGTTCTCAATGCAGGTGAGTGTAAGGGCTCCCGGGTCTGGGATGGACAGGGATTTAGGAATGACCCAGCCCCCACCGTGCATACCTGCAGAGTTTCCCTTCCCCTTTGGCTGGCTCAGCGGCTACTTGGCCATCTTCGTTGGTGCAGGCCTAACCTTCTTGCTTCAGAGCAGTAGTGTCTTCACAGCAGCCATTGTGCCTCTCATGGGTGAGCTGAAGTGGGCTTGGGGTTGGGGGAGCTGAGCTGGGGCCTCCTGCTAACCCTTCATTCCTCTAGGGGTTGGGATGATCGACCTGGAACGGGCCTACCCCCTCTTCCTGGGCTCCAACATTGGCACCACCACCACAGCACTGCTGGCTGCCTTGGCCAGCCCTGCAGACATGTTACTCTTTGCAGTTCAGGTACGGCCTCAACCATCTGCCTGTTCACTGCACATACCCTGCTTTCCTTGGACTCCTCAGATCTGACCACAGACCTGCAGCTCCACCTCTTAGACCCATGGGGACATTGCAGGGACCTCACAGCCCAGGCCTCAGTTCCTCCTTTCCAGGACTGCGTTCCCAGAATGACCTGTGGTCATCTCATGCCCTTTGTTCCTCTATCATTGGCAGCCCCCCAGATTCCCCGAAGGATCCTTGCTCCTCTAGCCCCTCCATCCTGGACTCTTCACTGTGTCCCCCTGGGGTATCCAAGTGTGGTTGTCTGGTCCATGCCTGCAATGTGACTTTCCCCAAATTCCTGTTCCCCCATATACTAAGCTCCTGTCTTCCCAGACTCCATCCTGGGGATGCTCCAGCTCAGCTGTGCTAGCTTCAGCATGCCACCAGCTCAGCTGTGCTAGCTTCAGCATGCCACCAGCTTAGCTGTGCTAGCTTCAGCATGCCACCTGAGCTGAGATACAGTTCTGCTTCTGAGTTGTCGCTTCCTAACCCCAAATCTCCCAGCTCTGTGCCTTTATCCTATCCGATCTCAGACTCTCTAAATCACCTAGTCTTTGGTCCACTGCCCTGACTCTAGATTCCCTCCGCCCAGGACAGGTTCGGGTTCTGAAATCTTGGATTGCACTGGCTGCTGCTCATAGGGAAAACTGAGTCTAGCTCTCCCTGCTTCCCACTTGTATCTTTGTATCTGCCTCTGTGTCATCTTTGTCACTTAGACCCCCTGAGCCTGCACCATTCTCTCTCAGACCTCTGGACTATGCTCATTCACAGACAGACAGCTCTGTTCCCTGCCCACTTCCCATTGTCTCTGATAGCAGCAGGGATGTGTTACCACACAAGGGTGCTGACATAGGCCCCTATTTCCTAAAATTCAGGGGAGGGGAATATGGTGAATAAGAACCTACTCTGGCTAGACTCTGTTGTCCTAAGCGGTCTGTCTGAACCACTCAGCAGGACACAGCAGAGAAGCTTCAGACTTGACCAGAGTAAGGAAAGGCACAGTTTCTAAAGAGCCCAGAGCCCAGGTGACTTATGTCATCTGGTCCTAGTTTCTCACCCCCTCTTGCCCTCCCTGCCTACCAGGTTGCTCTCATCCACTTCTTCTTCAACCTGGCTGGCATACTGCTGTGGTACCTGGTGCCTGCCTTGAGACTGCCAATTCCACTGGCCAAGCACTTTGGAGACCTGACTGCCCAGTACCGCTGGGTGGCCATTGTCTATCTGCTATTTACCTTCCTGCTACTACCTCTAGCAGCCTTTGGACTTTCCCTGGCAGGGGGCTCAGTGCTGGCTGCAGTGGGAGGTCCTCTGGTGGGGCTGGTGCTCCTAATCATCCTGGTTAATGTCCTGCAACGACACAGACCATCTTGGCTGCCTCGCTGTCTTCAATCCTGGGCCTGGCTGCCACTCTGGCTCCATTCTCTGGAGCCCTGGGACTGCCTGGTGACTGGTTGTTGCCCCTGTAGGGCCTGCAGCAGCTCCCATATGACCAGCAAAGTGGCTCACTGCTATGAGAACCCACAAGTCATAGCTTCTCAGCAGTTGTGAAAAGTGGGTCACACAACCCGGTAGCCCATCAACCCAGTTCCACTAGCTTCAGGGCATTGGAGTCGGGAGAGACCGCCTGCCAATCTTCTCTGGGGTGGAGGGGCAAGGCTCCACGTAGATGTTTTAGTCTCCTGCATCCTCTCCTTTGCAAATAAATGAGGTTACTGTTGAGGAGTGTTGATCTTCTCTCCTAGATGGGGTTGCCTGAGAAGGTATCTATCAACACTGACTGGAGATGGTCAAGCAGCGCCATGCTGCCCCTAGCGGAGACTCGAGATTAGGGTGGTGTTCCTCCCCAAGCCCGAGGCTTGTTTATTTCTGTGGTGGCTGGTGACAGCCGGTTTACAGGAGGCCTTCTGGCTGAGAGCTGCCTGGGAAGGCTGGGCAGGGGAGAGAGTCCAAGTTCACATCGAGAGGAAGCCTGAGATGCGCCAGCAATGGGTGTGAGGGAGCTGCAATTGAGTAATATGACTTTTACCGAGTTGTGCAATAGGCTGACTTTGTGTCTGGCTGGCAAGCTCGGTCAGGCATAGTCTCCCTAGCCACCAGGGGACACCCTTCCTCCTGCCAGGATCCTAAACAGCAGGTTCAAACTAGGCCCAGACTTGTCCAGGTAGCTTCCTAGGACTTGCCCACCATCTAGGTGAAAGTTTATAAGGCCTAGGCACCATTTTCTTCACCTGGGTGCCTAAGAAAGGACTTGGGAAAGAAAGGATGGGGCCCTGGCTGGGGCTCCTGCCCTCCTCCTTCTCTTCTCTGGACAGTCTGGTTTTCAAACTGGAAGGTTTGTCCTACATTCAACAGGTAACTGGACACCAGAGAAGAGGCAGCGACCTCTCACCACCTCCTACAGTTTAAGGCTGTTCACAGCCTTAATCCCACCCCTCTCACACCACCAAAGAGAAAGCAACCCAAAACTCAGGCGCACGTTATAGCAATCAGAGCCAGAGTGGAGCTGTCAGGGATCCCTTTTGGTTTGTCCATTTCAGCGTTCTGGCATCCAGCCTTTTGACAGTGAAGCATATTGTCATCTGCAAAGCTCATGATAGAGAGAGATGTGATTGAGTTCCAACAAACAAAACCCTCATGAGTTCTAAGTTCTTGCATTTGAGTTGGCTTATTTATAACTATTCTTGCCCACATGTGGCCCACAGGACATATCAGTATGAATTTTCTTGGCCTTGCACCCCCAACCTTCATGTTTGCCTAGTTACACTGAGTCAACAGGTTTGGATAGCATTCAGGGAGACTAAGCCTGGAGAGGCCCTAGAGCCATGCATTAATTGTCCCAGGGTTCTATCCTTGTTGGTATGTGTGTGTGTGTGTGTGTGGGGGGGTGTTTTAAATTACTTTAGATTTATGTGTATGAGTGGTTTTTTCCCTGCAATTTATGTATGTGTACTACTTCTGCCTGGTGACACTGGAGGTCAGAAGGTGTCAAATCACCTGGATAGAGGAATGATTGTGAGCCTCTGCCAGAGCAATAAGAGCTCATAACCACTGAAGCACATCCTGTGTGTTCCCTTCAATGCCCCATGCACGTTGCAGGTGCCTCCAGGGTCCTTTCTGTCCTTTTAGACCATCCTCTTTGTCCTCAGCCTTTACTGTCATCCAGGTTCTTTGCCATTCCCTACCCCCAGCTCCTAGGCTTCCTAGGCCTAGAATTTACTCTGTCTACCAAGAGACTGAGCCAATGCAGAGATGAGCTCCAGCAGGACAGAGCAAGGTCTGTGCACTGCAGCCTTAGTTTACCCACTCTTGTGATGGATTGAAGGGTGCTTTTACACAGCCTCACGGTGTTCTCTGATGTTCTAGAGGAGGGGTGGAGCCAGGCTTCCTCTCTGGAAGACCCACTGAGGGAGTCAGTGAGGCCTAGTCCACAGGGGAAGCACCTTGGCACCTCTCCTTCCGGGGTGAGGGGAGGCCTTCCACAAAAGCTGACCACAGGGTCCTTTAAGGCCACAGAGACTGTCTGCCTGCTGCTTCTGCCTGGCAGTAATGCACCCTCCCACTGGGACCATGGCCACCAGTAAACAGAGCCTTCCTTGTGTAGCCTCTAACAGCTGTAGACTGGGGGGGAGGGCAGGCACCCGATGCTCCCACAGCTTGTTCTGCCTTGCTTCCCTGCTCTCCTGGCCAGCTCTGTGCACATCTTCTCAGGCTATAGGCTCTAGGACTTCTTGCTATACTGGGTCTTCTTTCCTCACTGGCACAGGGGAACTCTTGATTTATAGTAAAGATCTAGAGTGTCTTCCCCTACCAGCTGTGGGCAGCCACTGTCCTTGGTGGGCTTAAGCTCAAGAACCACGGTCTCAGCCGGGCAGTGGTGGCGCACACCTTTAGTCACAGCACTTGGGAGGTAGAGGCAGGCAGATTTCTGAGTTCGAGGCCAGCCTGGTCTACAGAGTGAGTTCCAGGACAGCCAGGGCTACACAGAGAAACCCTGTCTAGAAAAAAAAAAAAGAGCCTCGGCCTTTTGCTATTTTTTTTGTACCTATTGCCCAGCTTTGGGACCCAAACATCTCAAAGAAGTCCAGGAAGCTCTTTGTGTTAAAATACAGAACTTCTGCTTCCTTCTCAGATGTGTGCTGCCTATGAGATGCTAGTGGTTAAGTCGACATCTTAGGGCCCAGTATCTTCAACTCAGAAGACATTCTAGGCATTGAGACAACCCTCAGCATGCCAAAGTCACCTGGTACCTCACACACATTTAAACCTCTTGAGGTATGGGTCCTGTCAGTATGGTCAACAGAACTCAGCCCACTCTTCCTGAACTACTCTTCTGGGGAAAGGGCAAGACAGTCAAGTCTTGCTAGAGACTGGCACACTGGTTAGTATGGTAAATATGAACAATAGGACTGCATCTTGTATAGAGCAACAGACTGCTGCTGCTTAGGATACAGGACTCTGCTTGTTCTGATGTTCTTTTCCTTGTGACATAGTTGGTACTTGGATACCACAACTAACAGGTATTGCCTAACACCCTTAGTTTTGGAGGTAGTTCATCCCAAAAGCCAGACATACATAAGCCTCGTGGCTAGACTGGGACAGACCCCATAGTGTAACATTCCTTTAAAAAGTTACAAGTCAGACATGGAGACTAAGGACTATAATCCTTACATTCTGGAGACTAAGGCAGAATTGCCTTGAGTTCAAGGCCAGTCTGAATTCCAGGTTACAGGCTAGAAAACTCTGCTTCGTATAAACAATGGCATAGAGAAATTACCAACTAGACTATTTCATGGGCAAAAAGATATTGGGGATCAAGATGCTAAGGCCACTGGTGGAGGGGGAGCAAATGGAGGAAAAGGATTGATTTGGAGCTACTTGCCTTTGACAGAGGTAGTTGATTTGGGCGGGAAGGTTAACGTTACGGTGAACAGAAATCACTTTAAGAGATCTACCCTTCTGGTAAACAAAAACCTTTACGCTTGTTTACCCGGCCAAGTCCGGTTTAGGACAATGTCAGCACTGCCATTTTGGCGTAGGAGTGCTTCGGACCTGACAATGAAAAAAAAAAGTATAAAAATATGTACATGTATTGTTCTCCAAGTGATCCATTACAGGATAGGGACTTGCACACGTTTGTTTGTTTGTTTTTCCCTCTCACAGTCATGGCCAGGCATGCTCAGCCCTGTAGTCTCCATGCAGCTCTGAACGTGCTTGGAGCTCAGGCTCCAAGGAGACCGGCTCCAGGCCAGCAGGTTTCCACAACATCTAGTGTGGCCGAAGGGGCGGAGGGATAGCCCTCTCCGAGCGAGAGGCCCCCGCGCCTGCTCAGTGCGTCCCGGGAGGGCCCAGTGCCTCCGCCAGAGTCTATTATTGTTAGTGTTTCAATTCGCCTCAGCTGGAATGCTTGCAAGGTGTGTTGCGGACCGCAGTGCCCGAGGCTCCTTTCTCTCCCCAGCAGCAGCTGCCACACTTTCCAAACCGCCCGAGCCCAAAAAGCTCGGAAAAGACGCCCCCTCCCTTTCATCCGGAAGCTGGCTTTCCACGTCCCGCCCGCGCGCTGCACTGCGGCGGTTACCAGGACGCCAAAACAGCGCAGCCAATAGTATTAGGCTCTCGGAGTGCTCCCAGGAGACAGCCAATGGGAGTGCAAATCAATCATTTGAAACATCCAATGGATTGAGCACCGCGGTGCCAGGGCGGGGATTGTGATAGGGAGAACCTCAGGCAGGACTGACCAATAATGAACGTATATCGTTGGGAAGGCGGGCCCTAGGCCGCTTGATTGACGGAAACATAGCCAATCAAACAAGGGTAATTCGTGGCCTCGATCTGAAGGCCCAATCCTGTGCTGGCGAGGGCGGGTCATAAGAGGTATATAAATCTTGGCAGAGCGTCGGTTGTAGCACTCTGTGCGCCTGCTCCTCCCTAAGTGTTATTTCTCTACAGCCGCTCCGCAGTCGCCGCCGCCATGAGGGAGATCGTGCACCTGCAGGCTGGGCAGTGCGGCAACCAGATTGGCGCCAAGGTAGGAGACTAGGTTTCTGCGGGACGGACGCCACTGGGACGGCCAGCCGGGGAAGATGGCGGAAGCGGCCGCAGCGTCGCCCTTCACTGCGTCCTGGTTACCAGCGTACGCTGGGCCGAGACGTATTGCCCGTGGCTGGTGGCGGTGGGGCGGACGGTGCGCGGTCTTTAGGGATCCGTCGCCCAGGCACTCAGGAGACCGGAGTAGGGTGGGGTGGGGGGAAGGGCCTGCCGCACCCATCCGGGGCGGGGCTGCCTTGGAGCGCACCGGCCGGCGTGACTCAGCTAACGCCCGACTCCCTTGCAGTTCTGGGAGGTAATCAGCGACGAGCATGGCATTGATCCCACTGGCACTTACCACGGAGATAGCGACCTCCAGCTGGAGCGCATCAACGTGTACTACAACGAGGCCACCGGTAAGGCTCCTCTACCCCGTCCATCCTCCTGACCACCCTTCTAGTTTGAGCACACTTGACACCCCCCCTGTCCCACTAGGTGGCAAGTATGTGCCCCGCGCCGTGCTCGTGGACTTGGAGCCCGGCACCATGGACTCGGTGCGTTCAGGGCCCTTCGGGCAGATATTCAGACCTGATAACTTCGTCTTTGGTGAGTGTGGACGGGGCTTGCTACCCATAAGGCTCAAAGGTCAAGGGACTGACCTAAAGTTCCTGCTTACTAGCCGCCCAGGTGTATACTTTCTTGCCCTCTGAGTCACTCAATCCCTTGGCTGAAAGCAGCTTTAGGAGGAAGGTCCAGCAGTCTGCGGGTAGGCTAGTTGGTAGTAGGGAGTATGAGCAAACCTGACCTAGTGGCAGGGGCACCAGTGCGATCCTTGAATATTGGCAGGAGTGCCTTTGGAAGTATTTACTGTCTTAGCATTAGTGTGTTCTGTACATTCTGTGGTCTGTCCCACCTACCCCTCATCCAACCCCCACTCCCCACCCCCCATACAAGGATCTATGTATCCCTGGCTGTCCTGTAACTTTAGACCAGGATGGCCTTAAACTCAGAGCTACTTGCCTCTGCCTCCCAAGTTCTGGGATTAAAAAGCACAGCACCTCCCCCCTTTTTTTACATGGCAGATTGTTGTGGGTCTGTACACCCTATTTAGCGTCATCTCATGCCATTTGGCCCCTTGGGCACATATCTAGTTAGTGACCTACTGTTTTCTCTTACAGGTCAGAGTGGGGCTGGGAACAACTGGGCCAAGGGGCACTACACAGAAGGTGCAGAGCTGGTTGACTCGGTGTTGGACGTTGTGAGGAAGGAAGCTGAGAGCTGTGACTGCCTGCAGGGCTTCCAGCTGACCCACTCTCTGGGTGGGGGGACTGGGTCTGGGATGGGTACCCTCCTTATCAGCAAGATCCGGGAGGAGTACCCAGACAGGATCATGAACACCTTCAGTGTGGTACCTTCCCCCAAGGTGTCGGACACAGTGGTTGAGCCCTACAATGCCACCCTTTCAGTCCACCAGCTGGTTGAAAACACAGATGAGACTTATTGTATTGATAATGAAGCACTCTATGACATCTGCTTCAGAACCCTAAAGCTGACCACACCCACTTACGGTGACCTGAACCATCTAGTGTCCGCCACCATGAGTGGGGTAACCACTTGCCTTCGATTCCCTGGCCAGCTAAATGCTGACCTGCGGAAACTGGCTGTAAATATGGTGCCCTTCCCTCGCCTGCACTTCTTCATGCCTGGCTTTGCCCCCTTGACCAGCCGGGGAAGCCAGCAGTACCGTGCCCTGACAGTTCCTGAGCTCACCCAGCAGATGTTTGATGCCAAGAACATGATGGCTGCCTGTGATCCCCGCCATGGGCGCTACTTGACTGTGGCTGCTGTGTTCAGGGGCCGCATGTCTATGAAGGAGGTGGACGAACAGATGCTTAACGTCCAAAACAAGAACAGCAGCTACTTTGTTGAGTGGATCCCCAACAATGTGAAAACAGCTGTCTGTGACATTCCACCTCGGGGCCTAAAAATGTCTGCCACCTTCATCGGCAACAGCACTGCTATTCAGGAGCTGTTCAAACGCATCTCAGAGCAGTTCACAGCCATGTTCCGACGCAAGGCTTTCCTACACTGGTACACGGGTGAGGGCATGGATGAGATGGAGTTCACCGAGGCTGAGAGCAACATGAATGACCTGGTGTCCGAGTACCAGCAGTACCAGGATGCTACAGCTGAGGAAGAGGGAGAGTTTGAGGAGGAGGCTGAGGAGGAGGTGGCTTAGAGCTGTCTTAGTCGCTAAGGCATGGGAGCAGTGTGAACTCTTTATTCATTCACAGCTTGTCTGCTAGCCATGTCCACTGTGCATTTGCTGTCCTGTGTCCTGACATCACTTGTACAGATACCACCATTAAAGCAGTTCATAGTGTGTGGCCTCGCCTCTCCAGTTCCTTCTGATAGGCTTTTCGGGTGCTGTTACCGAATGTCAATGCATAGTTGTCCTGCATGGCTGCAAGGAAGAAAGACTTAAGCTGAGTTCCTGGGATTAGCACATTGGAGAGGTCAGTGCAGGCTGTGAACTACAGTACCTTCTCTAGAATCTAGGCATGGATAGCCAAGTCCAAACTGGGACTCTGGCCAGTGGGTCAACAACTGATTATCAGCAAGTGTGGAGGGTAGATAAAGCAGGGCCATTTGACCCTGTCACGGGTTTGGTGTCTAGTGTAAACTTGTCCTTTTGAAGGAAGTATGGGCTTCTGGTAGGGAGCAATACTCACATGGGATGAAGCCCATGTAGAAAGGAATCAGGCCTTGGCTTCGGTAGACGGTGGTGTTTGGCCAGTGGCTCCTAGGCAGCCTTTCACCCAGTGCACAGACTGGGTGTCTGAACACGAACTGGAGAAAGGGGTATGTGCTGTTTACCCACATCGGTGACCAAGATAATGACTAGGGATTCTTACTCATCTGATGACCCCACCTCACCCTTACTAGGGTAGGGAATCAAACCTGATTACTATGTGAACAGCCCCAAGCCTCAAGCTTGGCCTTAAGGATGACCCCTGGGAAAGGATCCTTAAGGTGAGAGTGGGAGCAAGACTGCAGGGGGTCAGAACCTATTTGAGGTATGCGGAAGCCAGGCTCAGACCATGTTTTCCTACCTGGTTCTTTGGTTTGGTTTGGTTTGGTTTTGTTCTGAGATAGCCCTGGCTGTCCTGGAACTCACTCTGTAGACCAGGCTGGCCTCGAACTCAGAAATCCACCTGCCTCTGCCTCCCGTCCTACCTGGTTCTTGTCAAACTCATCCATAGCTTGTGTGACTCCATCACGGTAGTTCATCCCCATTACCCAGGCAAACCGGGGGACAAAGCCAGCATAACCTAGAGATGAGTGGACGATAGGGTTAGGGCATATCTTTTACATGCTTCCAAGTGTGTCAAATGCTAAGCCTCTTTATCCCTGAAATTTCATCTGTTAAGCACATTACATTCCTAAAGATTGGGCCAGGCTGTGGTGGTGTACACCTATAATCCCAGCACTCAGGAGGCAGAGGCAGGTGGATATCTGAGTTTGAGGATAGCCTGCTCTACGGTGGGAGTTACAAGCCAGCCAGGGCTACACACAAACGCTGTCTCAAAAAACAAACACAAAACACCACCACCTCTTTGGGAGCAGCTGGGCTCGTTTAAGAAAAAGTTCAACGTGAGAGGCTCACCTGTTCTCTGTAGGATGGGGCCCAGGTAGCAGACCCTCAGTTATCTTGTCTGGACCCTTGGAACCTTGTGGAACAGCTCAGGTACCCAACGCTTACCTGAGATGGCCTTGCGTTGGATTAGGTTGGGGTGGTCTAGCTGGGGCAGTCGCTGGAATCTGCCCACATCTAGTGTCTCCTGTGGGGGCTGTGGAGGCAGGAACTCATCCCTCCTGCAGTGGTATAGCTGGAACAGGGAAGTGCAAATTACTACTACATAGCTTCCACCTGGGGAGGGAGTGGGGAAGGTAGTGACAGGAGCCTCAAGGCCAGAGTCTCCAGTTACCTGGTGGTACCTCCCTGGAGTCTCCTGAAGAGGTGCTGCATTCTTCCAAGCCTCTTCCCCATATGCCAGCAGTAGACCTGGATGACCCAGGTCTCTAGCTTCCCCCTTTCTGCCTGGAGGGCATGGTGGGTAGGGGGGATAAGGCATGAAGCCTGCAGGCAGTGGTCCCTGTCTGGATATGTTCTCTACCTGTGGCGACCCCTGGGTGTCCACCTCCTGGCGTGGGAGCTGGCCCAGGATCTCAAAATCCTTGTAGGGTTTCAGACCTGTACAGACAGGGTAGCCCTTGAGCCATGGAGGAAGGAGGGTGGAGCCCCAATGGAGGCAGAGCTAGGTGGGATCCCACCCTTAGACGACGTGAAGCTCACTGGTATAGTGGGGGATGTAAGGCTCTGTCAGGTCCCTGCATGGAACCCATGGTGGCTTGGATTTGCTGAAGTCCTCAATGAACTTGGGCTTGGACATAGGTGACAGAACAGAGCAGGGGCTCTTCTGTACGCTGGGATCTGTGAGCAACTGTGCCGTGGTGCGGCCATAGGTGTTTCCCACTTGGTAGCGCAGTTGAGGATAGAAACCAGCATAACTGTGGAGAGAGAAGCAGGGGAGAAACCACTCCTGCAAGTTAATTAGCAGCCATCGGACATGGCGAGTTACCCAGCCTCTGCTGACTTTAGATGAAGGTCGTGGAAGCACCTGATTTCTGGGCCTCCTGGGATTCAGGGTTAGCATAGGCCACATCTTTACTGACATTACTACTCTCAGATTGTCCTCCACAGCAGACACATATACTCAGCAATTCTCTGCTTCTGTGCATAGGTGGTTTGCCTGCAAGTATGCCTGTGTTCCACATGTGCATCTAGTGCCTGTGGAAGTCAGAAGAGGGGGTGGAGCCCCTGGAACTGGAGTTATAGATGGTTATGTAGCTACCATGTGGATGCTGGGAACTGAACCTACATTATCTAGAAGACTTGTGAAAGCTTTTAATAGCTGAACCATCTCTCCAGCCCAGTACCCACCTATTCTCAACAATCTCTGTCCCTCACCCCACGGACAGCTCCAAAAGAGACCAATTTTGAAAGGAGGTATATAGGTCCTTCAGTTAATTCCCTATCTTCTGTGGTCCGATGTTGCACTTAAATCTCTGTAGGTATGCACACACAGGGGATTTTTATTTTATTTATTTTGCAGTGCTGGAGATTTTGCATGTGTATGCTAGGCAAGCCCCCTACCTCTGGTAACAACATCTTGTCTGTTTTTGCATTTAATTGGCTTACACCTATCCCATCTCTAAACCACTTCTTCCTATGGAGAGAAAGTCTAGCATTTGCTTATCCAGTCTCTGCCAGCTATATAGCTAGCATGTCTGTCAAGGGCAAAAACTATGGCAGCCTCTATGTACTGCATTCAGGTTGAGGCCACAGGGAGGGCAAGGCCCAGCCTTCCTCTACAGTTCCACCTGTCCCAGAGCTCTTCATCCCTGGCGGTCTCTAGTCCATCCTTAGGAACCCTGGCATTGGGCCTCTTTAGCACTGATCCTCATCCTCTTGGAGTCCAGGAAGCCCCAGCCCTCCTGCATGTCCTTTTTCCCAGCCCCAACCTTTCTCTCTGTAGAGCTCCCAGCTCTTACCCAGGGATGTAGTGGGGTTCTGGAGTGAAGAGGTTGTGTTTCTGAGTAGCTGTCATTTGCTTTGACTCTGTCCTTGCTGGTTCAGCCCCGTGTCCACCTTCCTTCCCTGAAGAGACCTGTTGCCTGGTAACCATTGTGAAGGGGGCCAGCATTATGGACCCAGCCATCTGTTAACCCTGTGAGCACTCCCATCTCACAGCAGCATCTCTGGTTCAAAGACCAGCTAGGGAGGTCCTGAGCAAGGTAGGGGGTCTTAGAAGGAATCCCTACTCACCCAGAGTTCAGGAGCCAGGAGCAGAAAGTGGGTAGACTCTCACTACCCTCAGAGGCCAACACCCAGGTGAAAAGCAGTCCCTACTTCATGATGGGGTCTTTACCCTAGTCCTTCTCCACTGAGGAAGTCAGCGCTGAGTCAGGTTTCCCGGATGGACAGCTGTGTGGACTCTCCAATGGGCTGCTTGTCCTGTAGTAAGACATTTTCAGCACTTAACAAATCCTCATTCTGCTCTTCCAGAGGACCCAGGTTCAAATCCCAGCACCCAGTGGTAGGTTAACTTCAGTTCCAGGGGATCTGACACCCCCACACAGACATACATACAGGCAAAACACACCAATGAACATAAAAGGACTTTCTTCGATGCTGTTGAGGTGGCTTGGAGATAAAGGTCATGAAGCCAGATGCCTGAGTGATCCCACGAACTCACCACATGAAAGAGCCCACTTCCAAAAGTTGTCCTTAGGCATCTACTAACACACACGAGCAAATGAAATCCTGTTTAATAACAAAACTCCTTCTGCATGTATATGCAGATGTGTGCAGAGCCCGGTGGTTATCTTCTAGTGTTCCTCTGGAACACTGTCCGTGTTTTCTAAGGCAGGTTCTCTCATTGGTATCTGAGACTTACTGATTAAGCTAGGCTGGCTAACCATTGGGCCCATCTATCTGTACTTCCCCAACAAAATTTATGAAACAAGTTTTTACTGGGTGTGCACGTGTGCTGTGGCACTCCTGTGGAGGTCAGAAGACAGCTTTTGGGGAGCTGTGGGTTCTGGGGAGTGAAGTCAGGTTGTCAGGATTTGATGGCAAGTACCTAAGCGTTTATGTGTATGTTGATGATGCAGACTGACGTCCCCACACTTGCACAGACAGCACAGCTGAGCTAGCCCCCCAGCTTTACACAGAATGTTATAACCATTAAATGAATATAGCGTAAAGGGAGGGAAGTAGCAGATTCTCCTCATGTCAAATCAACGTAATGGCGGGCAGAGTAAACTTTGCAACAACTGTTATGAACAGATAATGCCTCATACAAGACTCGTGAAGGGCTAGAGACATGATGGCTCACTGGACTTCCAGCACTCAGATCAGGTATTTCACAATTACCAATGTGCCTGGCCTCTGATCATCTGCACTCAGGTACATAAACCTACACACAGACACACACGTAGTTACAAATACTAATGATAAAAAATGAGCTGGGTAGCCGGGCAGTGGTGGCGCACGCCTTTAATCCCAGGACTTGGGAGGCAGAGGCAGGTGGATTTCTGAGTTCGAGGCCAGCCTGGTCTACAGAGTGAGTTCCAGGACAGCCAGGGCTACACAGAGAAATCCTGTCTCAAAAAACCAATCAATCAATCAATCAATCAATAAATCTTTTTTTAAAAATCTTATAAAATATTAAAAATTAACCATCCAATATTAAAATGCAAATATAGATACAAGTGTTTGAAAACAAAACCAACCCACAACCCTTAAACACTTAGAGGTTTCTACCTGAACCAAGTAAGTATGCCTCTTATGCT
Organism: Uromys caudimaculatus; assembly: GCA_028551405.1. Classification (NCBI taxonomy): domain Eukaryota; kingdom Metazoa; phylum Chordata; class Mammalia; order Rodentia; family Muridae; genus Uromys; species Uromys caudimaculatus. Next base: position 139,287,277 of record CM052701.1, read on the forward strand.
GGTAATGGAAGTCTCTAATGTGGGTCGCTGAGCACCCCAGAGCACAGTTTGCTAATATAGATTAAGTCTAAACAAGACACTGCTTCCACCACCCTAAAGAAGTGCTCTGACACTTGGGAGGCAGAGGCAGGTGGATTTCTGAGGTTCGAGGCCAGCCTGGTCTACAGAGTGAGTTCCAGGACAGCCAGGGCTACACAGAGAAAACCCTGTCTCGAAAACCAAAAAAAATAAAAAAGAAGAAGTGCTCTGAAACTAGACAAAGGTACATGGTAGTGGTGGGGCTAGAGAGGTGTCGGAGAGCACTTGTTGATTTTTAGAAGATCTAGGTTCAAATTCCCACACCCACATGGTAGTTCACAACCATGTGTAACTCCACTTCCAGGGGCTCTGATGCCCTCTTCCGACCTCCACATCACCAGGCTTGCATGTGGTACACCACACACACATTAATCCTTGAAACAAAACAGACACACGTGTAACACCATCACAGCTGTATCTGTTGTCATGTAGCCCAAGCTGACCTTGGCTTGTAGTGATCCTCCTGCCTCAGCCTCCCAAGTGCCGCAGTTCCAGGGCTGGACCACCATGCCCAGCTCCACAGCACTATGAATATGTATGCTAGAGGCCAGGGGTTGATGCTGGGTGTCTTCCACAATTGCTCCATACCTTAGAGGTTTTGAGATGTGGTTTGTCTCACAGACTCTGGAGTGCTTTGGTACAGCCTGATTGGCTGAGGAGTGAACTCCAGGGGTCCTTCTATCTCCCCAGAGCTGGGACTGCAGAGGAGCACACCTGGATTTTACTGCTCCTGGACATGCAACTCAGGCTTACACAGCAGGCACTTACTTCACTCATCAAGCCATTCCCATCCCCACAACAGTACTTTTTACAGGGAGGAACTGGAGTCACATAAGTGACAACAACTGCTTCTTCAGGACCCCACACACCAGGTACCTTAACACCATCAATTGTGTTCTCAAAGGACACCGCACAGTGCAGGAGGAGGCTCCAGGCAGCCTGTGGTCCCTTTGTCCAAATCACATTTGTTTCCTCATGTCTCCGTCCGTCTATCCAGAAAAGTGTCAGTCAGGACCAGTGCTAAAGGGAGAGATCCAGAAAGGAAGAGACCCAGTCATGGTAGAAGAGGGCTGGAGGAGGCTTTGTGGATGAGGTCTTTTTGTCTGAGGCCTGCTTGGGTATGGTTGGGGCTAAGGTCAGTGCTAGGACAGCCAGACTAGCCAGCATCAGAGGCCACTCAGTATTCCTTTGTATATCATCTGGGCACAACCTAGTCATCTACTACATTCTGGCCTTCTAGCTTCTGTGCCTGCAGGTAGAGGCAGAAGACAAGTTCTTATAACTAGCTCCCCCTGGACTGGCCAAACGAGTAACTAGGCCTCGGTTGCTTTCCTGTGTTTCCCCATGATGGGGTTTGCTGCAGAGGCAGCTGCTCTTTCTCCTCCTCAACTGTCTTTCTCCCTGTATACCCTTCCAACTGACCCTCACACATGGAGCCATCCTGCAGGGCTTGGCCCTGCCCCTTCTTTACCTAGGGTGGGGTCCCAGACTTCCCAGAAGTACTGTTAAGAGTGGACTCAAGCCCCCGGGTAAAGGGAAAAAGGGTTGGGACAGGTTAGAACCCGTCTTGACCAAGGCTGACCTGGGTGACAGTCTCAGCAGGTAAGGAGGGGGTACTAAGGATGGAGGTCCTGTGGGAGAGCCCCTCCTGATCTGGACAATGTTCCTTTCCTAGAGAGCTCCCAGCAACAGAGGGGAGGGGCATAATCCAACAGTGAGGTCACAGAGCCCAGCAGTGCTCTCTGGCAAAGGAGTCCAAGCCCCAGAATGAACTTTGACCAGAAGGCTGTGAAATTCCTGGCAAATTTTTACATCAATGGAGGCAAACACTGGACTCGGGGTCCCCTGAGTGAGAATCCTCTTCATCCCACCCAGTAATTTCAGAGGATATTGGATGGGGGGGGGGGGATTGTGGGGCGGGACCACCCAGTGGGAAGACCTTTGGGATAGATGAACAGTGGTTGTTGGCTTCTCTGCAGGCCCAACGCTGCTGTGTTATGGTGGGACCAGGAGCTGGAGGCTGCCTTGGATGAGATGTGGTCCCCAAAGACGAAGAGAGCCCCAAGTGGCTTCAGGTTAAAAATAGGCGCCCCCAATGAGTCCACACCTATCAGCACAGGGACTCTGAGGGAGCTGTGTGAGTGAGGGTCTTCACTCCCTCCCCAGGCCAGTATGGGGGCTGGGAAAATAGCTTTCTGCGAAGAAATGGGTCTAGAGCTTGCTTTTTGCATCAGGGCTAGAGAGACGCCCTCCAATCCTGATGGACCTGGATGTCCCTGGCCCAGCCCAGTATGAGGTGCCCGATGTGTCTCTGCGAGAGTCCTCTCCACACCCCCAATACACCATCGGTCGCAAGTACCCGGGTCGAGGTGCATGTCCCCACAACCCTGCCTATACCTGGGGAATGGGAACCTCCTGCCCTGAAAACCTCCCCACCGACCATCCGCCCCACTGCAGAGGGTGGTGGCCGCAGGGCATGGCAGACCATGTGGCTCCAAAGTGAAAGCCCCTTCACGCAGAAGACTGACTTCAACCGAGAGACAAAGGTAGGGACACCATTTGGGTCAGGTAGAGGAAGAGTGGGAGAAGGGGCCGCCTTGAGGAGGTATGGATATTGCGGGTGACGAGGTGGTGAGGAAAGGAGGGGTTAGATGGCCTGTGGGAGGGGCTACGTGCCTGGGTTTGGCTTAGCGGGAGAACCATAGACTCAGCACAAAAGCCCGGGTCAGGCCTAGGAGGATAGGATGAAGCTAGGCAAGGAGTTTGCAGCGTCCTAACTCTTCATAGTGGCCATCGCCTGCCGACTACACGCCGCTGAGCCAGCCTGCCTTCCCAGCCTTCAGCTTTGGAGGCCGCCGTCGCTCTACTGTCAAAATACCCGAGAGTCGTTTCCGCCCAGGGATGCTCCGAGCCCGAGGTCCTAGTAACTATACCCCACTCTTGCCTACCTCAAAGCCCTCTGGCGAGAAGCGACCCAGCCCCAACTCCTATAACATCCTTCCTGGGTGCCGTCTGCAGAGCACACGCTCACCTGCCTTTTCCATGAGCCGCTCTCCTGCGTTTGCATCTTGGGTCAGCTCCTGTAAGGAAGACCTAGAAAAAGAGGCTTGGCCTGCTTGGGGGTGGAGTGGGGCTTGGGCCGCAGGGGGGGGGGGGGATGCTGGGGACTAGGGTCAGCTCACTCTCTCTGCAGCCCGAACCCCAGGTCCAGCTGCCTACTATGTGGAAGACTGCTACAACTCACGCTTCCCGTCTCCACCTGGAGTAGTTATCCAAGGAGTGCGCAGACCCAAGCGCCACGACACAGGCCCCTTCTGTACACTGTAGGCCCATCCATCGGGTAGAGATTGCAAAGCTGACCTCTCTTGAGGCTTTCCTAGGCTTCCTTTGGAACTCTTCGCTGTAGCCTGGCTTTCTGACCCTCTAGACACCCCTCACCCACTCTTCTGGCTTAGGCTGTGCAACAAGAAGAGTCTTCCCAGAGTCCCCTTTCCCCCCACTATACCGAGATGCAAATGATTCTTCTGAAATATGGTCTCTGGTGTGCCTGGTTGCCTGTCCTTTGCTCAATGGGCTGTCTTGAATATGTGGCTTCCTGTTCCCTGGTATTTCTGGCTTTCTCTGTCCCTGCATGTTGTTCTTTTCTTTAGGATTGAAATGGCAGCCTGGGAACTAACCCTAAGCTTTCTGACCTAGGATAGAATAGGAAAAGGACCCTGTAGCAATGTGGGACAATCTGATCTAGTCACCAAGGTCCAGCATTTACCTGATGATCAGGGCTGCTTGCTGGGCTGAGGAACTATTGGGATGGAATGGGAAGTCAGAACCAGGGGAGCTGTCATCTTCACACAGCCTTGCCTAGCCCACTGAGGTAGGACTCAGGGAATTAGTTCACCAGACACTGGCCCAACTTCCCTGAAACCTTCACCTGAAGATTCAACTGGGTTTGCTAACTTGTGTTCTAAGAACCCAAACCCAAAGCCTTCAGCCCTAGCCCCTGCCCTGACGGTTCCCTCAGCACTGTTGATCTGCCTTCCTACTTAGAAGGAGCCCCCTTCAGGAGCCTCATCTTGCAGCTAGGGATAGCAGTTTCTCCAGGGCCTTCTCCGTACTTCCTTCTTTACCCAGACACAGATCTCACTAAAGAGCATTTTTAAAATGTATTTTATGTGTATGGTGTTCCCCTTGCTTGTATGGTATGTACATCATGTGTGCTTAGTGCCCAGAAGACATTAGATTTCTTGGAACTGATGTTACAGAGTTGTTAAGTAGGTGATGGAACTGAACCCAGGTCCCCTGCAACAGCAGAAAATGTTAACTGCTGAGCTCTCAGAACTGATTTCTTTCTTTCTTACCATTCTCCCCAGACAGGCTCTGGCTGTCTTGGAAACTACCGTATAAACCAGGCTACTCCTGAACTCACAGAGATTCGCCTGGTTCTACCTCCCAAGTGCTAAGATTAAAGATATGCATCATTGCCAAGTATGACAGCACAAGCCTTTAATCCCAGCAGTCAGGAGGCAGAGGCAGAGGATCTGAGTTTGAGGCAACCTGGTCTTAAGTTTCCATGTCTCAAGGGAAAAAAAAATTGTACCACTAAGCCCAAACCAGAACTCACTTAAAAAGTGATTTAATTTATGCATATAAATGCATGTATGTCTGTATACCACATGTATGCCTAGTGCTTGTGGAGGTCAGAAAAGGGCATTAGATCCCCTGGAACTGGTTCCTAGAGAGCGGGCAAAATGAATGGCTAAAAGTTTCATAGCACTGGCGGCGGCCAGGGCTGGAGCGGTCAAGGCCTCTCGAGAGGGGGTTGCTTCACATCCCGACCCCTCCTCTTGAGCAGATCTCACTACCTCTCTCTGGGTAGCGGGTAGCAAGTCGCTGCACGGAACCTGCGCGCGGCGGCGGGCGTTTTCCCGGGGCCTATTGGCTGCTGGACCTAGGCAGTCAAGGGCGGAAGTGGGAGGTGTGAGTTCGTGCAAGCGGCTCTGCCGACGCGATCTGGCCACACTGGAGGCGGTGGGCGAACGGGGCTTGGGGGGTCCTCGTGGCACCGTGGAGAGGACTTCTGGGGCTCCGTCAGCGTCCGCTACGGCTCCAGCGGAGCGCGGCGGGGATGGGGTACACAGCCGAGCGGCCACCGGAGCCTCGGCCATGTTCGCGGGGCTCCAGGACCTGGGCGTGGCCAATGGCGAAGACCTGAAAGAGACTCTGACCAACTGCACCGAGCCCCTCAAGGCCATTGAGCAATTTCAGGTGGGCAGGAGGGGCCCGGGCGGCTAGGGAAGCTGGCCATAATTCGGCGCGCTCCCGACGCTTGGATGGAGGCGCTAAAGGTTCTGAGCTAGGAACCTGCCGAGTAACTCTGGGCATTTTTCCCTTTCCGCGGTTACCACGGCCGACCGGTGTACTCCGGGCATCCGTGGTTCCCGTGCTGACTTGACTGCAGCCAAGCAAAATGCGTACGCGTTTACCCTCTGCTTCTCTAGACAGAGAATGGCGTGTTGCTGCCTTCCCTGCAGTCGGCCCTGCCCTTCTTGGATCTACACGGGACACCGCGGCTGGAGTTCCATCAGTCAGTATTTGATGAGCTACGTGACAAACTGCTGGAACGAGTGTCAGCTATTGCCTCTGAGGGAAAGGCAGAAGAGAGGTGGGTCTCTACCAGGGAGCTGTGTATCTTTGTGAGTAGCATTTCTGGTCTCCATGGCTGCACAGCCCTACTTGTAGATGCAACCTTGCATGTGTTTGAGGGACTCCCCTTCTCTGTATGTTCTGCATGTGGAGACCCACCTCGTCATCTGTGCAAATCTGCTCAGGTACAAGAAGCTCGAAGATCTTCTGGAAAAGAGCTTTTCCCTGGTCAAGATGCCATCCCTACAACCAGTGGTGATGTGTGTTATGAAACACTTGCCCAAGGTGAGAGCTGTGGCGCCAGCCCTCCCCAGCTGTGTGCTTAGTGCAGGCAGTTGCTTAGCTCCGGGAAAGTTTTATGTACCCCCCCCCCCCCCAAGCTCTGGGCACCTTCTCTGTATCACACACTTCCCCTGGTTGAGCCAAGTGGAAACACATTTATCCCTGGAAGTGCAGGGTGGGTCTTTCCTGGGAAGAGGGCTGTGGGGATTCTGGATATCTGAATTCAACTGCTAAGAGTTGGAGGTCCGCCGGGAAGTGGTGGTGCTCGCCTTTAATCCTAGCACTTGGGAAGCAGAGGCACTGGCCTTTAATCCCAGCACTTGGGAAGCAGAGGCAGGCGGATTTCTGAGTTCAAGGCCAGCCTGGTCTACAGAGTGAGTTCCAGGACAGCCAGGGCTACACAGAGAAACCCTGTCTAGAAAAAAAAAAAAAAAGAGTTGGAGGTCCATCCCAGGTGCTTGTTGACGTGGCTGGGCTCTGTAGGGTCTGTGGGCAGCTGAGGCCTTGTGGTGGGAGACTTGGCAACAGACAGACCCGGGCAGCACTTGCAGGGAGCTGGAATGTTTACTGTGTAGGTTCCTGAGAAGAAACTGAAGCTGGTGATGGCTGACAAGGAGCTGTACCGGGCATGTGCTGTGGAAGTGAAGAGACAGATCTGGCAAGACAACCAGGCTCTCTTTGGTGATGAAGTCTCACCACTGCTGAAGCAGTATATCCTGGAGAAAGAGAGTGCGCTCTTCAGCACAGAGCTCTCTGTCCTGCACAACTTCTTCAGCCCCTCCCCCAAGACCAGGCGCCAGGGAGAGGTGAGAGAAGATCAGGGTGTGCTCTGGGAGGAGACCTCCGGGTGTGTGTGTGTGTGTGTGTGTGTGTGTGTGTGTGTGTGTGGCCAGCACTTCAGTCCTTGCCTCTTCCCCATGTGTAGCATAGTCTGTTTCTGTAAGCATGAGCTTGTATATGTAGCCTGGAAACGGTTGGCAGAGGTTGAGGCAGGAGGATTGCTGTGAGTTTGAGGCCAGCCTGAGTAACAGCAGATCTCATCTCAAAGAACCGAAAAGAAAAACACTGAATTCAACTTTTTACCTATTATTCTTACCTCTTACTGATGTCGACATTATTCTAAATTAAGATTTGCCATAAGTGGCTTACTTATTTATTTTTGAGACAGGATCTTCCAGTGTAGCCCTGACTGGCCTGAACTCCCCATATAGATTAGGCTGGCCTTGAGCTCACAGAGATCCACCTGCTTCTGCTCCCAAGTGCTGGGATTAAAGGCATGGCCACCATGTCTGTCTCATAAGTGGCATCTTTAAAATGTTTTAAATTATTTGTTTGTGTCTCTATGTGTGTGTCTGCAACATTCCTGAGTCATGTGCCCACAGAGGCCAGAGGTGTAGGATGCCCATGGGGCTGGAATCTGTTGGTGAGCTGCCTGATACGGGTACTGGGAACTGGACCCAGCTCCTCTGGAAGAGCAGCATGCGCACTTACCACTGAGCCATCCCTCCAGCCCATAAGCATCCTTTTTATGTTGAGAATTTATCACATTACTTACCATGTATCTGTGTGAATGACCATGTTGTGTAGAGATCAAAAGACAACTTGCAGGAGTCTTATTTTGTTTTGTTTTTTCTGAGACAGGATTTCTCTTTGTAGCCTTGTCCTGGAACTCACTCTGTAGACCAGGCTGGCCTCAAACTCAGAAATCCGCCTGCCTCTGCCTCCCAAGTACTAGGATTAAAGGCGTGCACCACCACTGCCCGGCCTTTTTTTTTTTTTTAAAAGATTTATTTATTTATTATATGTAAGTACACTGTAGCTGCCTTCCAGACATCCCAGAAGAGGGCATCAGATTCCATTATGGATGGTTGTGAGCCACCATGTGGTTGCTGGGATTTGAACTCAGGACCTTCAGAAGAGCACTCAGTGATCTTAACTGCTGAGCCATCTCTCCAGCCCCCTGTCTTTACTTCTTGAGTACTGGGATTAAAAGCGTACGCACCACCTCTGGCCATCTTGCAAGTTCTTTTTTTAAAAATTTTGATACTCTATTTAAATTTCAAATGTTATCCCCTTTCCTGGTTTTCCCCCCTCCTGGAAACTCCCTAGCTCATCCCCCTTCCCCTGCTTCTATGAGGGTGTGCCCCTAACCACCCACCCACTCCCGTCTCCCCGCCCTCGATTCCCCTACATTGGGTCATCTATCGAGCCTTCATAGGACCAAGGACCTCCCCTCCCATTGATGCCTGACAAGGCCATCCTCTGCTACATATACAGCTGGAGCCATGTGTACTCCTTGGTTGGTGGCTTAGTCTCTGGGGGGTCTGATTGGTTGATAATGCTGTTCTTCCTGTGAGGTTGCAAACCCCTTCAGCTCCTTCACTTTTCTAACTCCTTCATTGGGGCATCTTGCAAGTTCTTAAGTCAAGACTTTGTAACTAGCCTACTTTAGACTAACACTATTTAGTAGAAAGATAAAGTTTTAGAAATCACTCAAAAATTTCTAGTGTCTACTTTGACAAAAATAGATGAGCCCTGCAGGTTTAGTGAGAGACCCTTTCTCAAGTGGTAGAGCAGACTTGCAAGTTGGGCTTGGGTGCACGCAGTTTCCAGTTGTCTAGCTCTTAGTGGTCCTCTGGCTTCTTCCTTGCTTCCCCAAGTTCTCAGGTCCCCGACATGTCAGACCACAGCAGGTCTCATTCAGCCCAGTGTCTATCCCGTGTTGATGGGACATTTCTTACATCCTGCAGGTTTCCTTTCCTTTCTTTGATTTCATTCCTGTTTGGTTGGAATTTATTACTCC
>CM052701.1:139296579-139311120 GCA_028551405.1 Uromys caudimaculatus
TGGTCTGTACCCAGTGACTAGGAGAACTCATGTGTGAGGCAGGTACCCGCTGTCAGGGTTAGGGTGTGTGTGGTCTGTACCCAGTGACTAGGAGAACTCGTGTGAGGCAGGTAGGTACCCGCTGTCAGGGTTAGGGTGTGTGTGGTCTGTACCCAGTGACTAGGAGAACTCATGTGTGAGGCAGGCACCTGCTGTCAGGGTTAGGTTGTGTGTGGTCTGTACCCAGTGAACAGGAGAACTCATGTGTCAGGCAGGTACCCGCTGTCAGAGTTAGGGTGTGTGTGGTCTGTACCCAGTGACTAGGAGAACTTTGGACCATCCACATGGCTCCTGGGGTGAATATCCAGGTCAGCCCAGGGATTCTTGGCAGGGATCTTGGAGAGTGAAACAACAGACCAACCACTGGCTCCTGCACCGGTCTACCTCCTCCCACTGACCTCACTATTTGTTGAGGCTAACCTGTTGCCTTTGGGCTTCCTGTGATATCTTCACTCTGGACTTACCCCAATTGTCTCTTTGTACCATAGGCCTGAGACTCAGTTAACTGTGGTCATTTAGCAGCTGAGTGAAAGTTTTTGTGTTGGTGAAGATTTTTTTTTTTTTTTCTCCCCAAGACAAGGTTTGTGTGTGTAGTTGGAGCTGTCCTGGAGCTCCCTCTAGACCAGGCTGGCCTTGAATTCAGAGATTCTGCCTGTCTCTGCCTCCTGAGTATTGGGAGTAAAGGCACACCCCTTCCCCCCCTCCCCCAGCTATTTGAGCTGGACTGTTTGGTTTGCCTTTGTTGGGTACATGTAAGGTGGGTGACACCTGCAAAGGAACAGGCATTTGTCCTTGCATGGCTAGATGTCAGTGGTTATGGTTTAACACTAGAAGACAGGAAAGCATAGAGCCCAATGTAGCCTTAACCTAGGCCCAGAGGCAGTGGCTGCACAGCCTGGGCGCCCTTTCTTCAGGTTGGTTCTCAGCACTGCTTCTAAGATGAGTCACCTACCCCTAACCTGGCAGGCAGGTGAAGCACAATAGATCACAGACCAAGGGCCTTTTAGGATATCCCTGGGATGGATGTGGATCTTTGAGTAGCTGAAGCTGACCCCCTAGAATGCAGTGCCAACATTTCATGGCAGAGAAAAAAATATCTCATGCCAAAAAGAAAGAGAGAGGCCAGCTCTGTATCCAGGACCGAGGGGGGGGGCACTTGTGTGTGTTGCCTGGGTGGTGCTGGGGTGGGCATTTATGTTTTGATTTAGTTTTTTGAGACAGGGTCTTGGCTGTTCTGGAACTTGATCTATGAGTTCTAGTCTGGCCGAGAACTCAGAGAGATCCACTTCCCTCAACCTCCCAAGGGCTTCCTTGTCCGTGGTGGGGATCCTGGACTCCGTCTGCCTGTCTTGCCCCTAGGTGGTACAGAAGCTGACGCAGATGGTGGGGAGGAATGTGAAGCTCTATGACATGGTGCTACAGTTCTTGCGCACACTGTTCCTGCGGACCAGGAATGTGCACTACTGTACATTACGGGCTGAGCTACTTATGTCTTTGCATGACTTGGACGTCAGTGACATCTGTACTGTGGATCCCTGCCATAAGGTACTTCTGCGTGCCCACCTGTGCGCTTCTCCTCTGCCTTCCTCTGCATTCATTAATCTAGGAATGGCCTGCTGACCACATCTAAGTTTGCTTCTCAGACTGCCAGCTTTCAGCTCCTCAGCTCCGCTGGGAGATGAACAGGTCCTGCAGACACCTGGCTGCCCTGGTGACTCCCTTGCAGACCCTCTGACCCTTACTCTATAGCTGGAAGTGGCAGGCCCTGTGACCATCTTTCTATTGAGCTCCTGGCTTCTCCTGCCCCAGAGCCCTCAGGACTTCTTGCTGGCCAGTACCAAAGTAATATAGTAATGAGGTTTTCTACACTTCCCTCTATCCCCCACCAAGAACACGGGAAATCTAAGACCACTTCCTGGGTACTATGTAGTGTTGCTTATTGCTAGGCACTGAGTAACACTACATATCTGCTGTAACCGTCCATCTCCCAGCTCTGGTTAGCTCCCTTTCAGGGAAAACAAATATGCTTCTGTCATGGGCTGTCCTGATCCTTGGTGCTTTTGAGACCTAGGGAAGCCTCCTGCTCCCTGTGGGCCACTGGTCCTCCATGAAAGCTCACTGGTATCTCAGTCCCATGCCATGTTGCCTTCTGGACAGCTGGGAATGAGAACTGTGTTTGTTTTCCTTTGTTAATACCTACTGACTGAGTGCACAGCAAATGATGGTGTTGGCTGTCTAGGCCTGGAGACTGCTGCTGCCCAGCCTTCGGCATGCCCCCTTTTTATTGATTGCCATTTTCTCTGTCCTCTCCAGGGACCCCTTTCTTTCTCTATCCTGGGTTTGGCCTAGGGTGGGGTCTTGGACTTGGGCTTGTGTTTATCTTTGCTTCTGTCCTGTATTTGGCCTTGTGGTTCCCACAGCCATTTGGGTAGTGGCAGAGTTTGGCTGAGGAGTGAGAGTCTGGGTATACCTAGATTGTATATTTCCTTCCTGTAGTTCACCTGGTGCCTGGATGCCTGCATCCGTGAGCGGTTTGTGGACAGCAAAAGAGCCCGGGAGCTACAGGGATTTCTTGATGGTGTGAAGAAGGGCCAGGAACAAGTTTTGGGGTGAGAGCTCTTTTGAGGACCCTAGCCTTTGATCCCTAAACAGGCATCAGTGGGACTTGCTGTTCACCCTTGGTAGTTGGAGCCTATTCCAGTATGTTTGGGATTAGACTAGGCTGGCCCCAAACTCATTACGAATATCTTTCTGTTTCTCTCTCCTGAGTGCTAGGATTAAAGTCACATATCACCATTGCTTGCCCCTGAGTCAGAGTTTTTCAAACAGAGTACGAATTTAGTTTGTTGGAGGTTAATTTTTTTCTTTTTTTTTTTTTTTCTTTTTGGTTTTTCGAGACAGGGTTTCTCTGTATAGCCCTGGCTGTCCTGGAACTCACTCTGTAGACCAGGCTGGCCTCGAACTCAGAAATCCGCCTGCCTCTGCCTCCAGAGTGCTGGGATTAAAGGCGTGCGCCACCACTGCCCGGCTAATATTTTTCTTTAACTTTGTAGTTTAGAAGATCTTTGAGTAAGTTATGGATAAATTATGAATTCAGTACAAAAAGAGGCTGGCTCTCTGGGTTCTGTCCCCAAGCCCTTGCATCCCAGTCTGTGGGTCTGGCGCTGCAGCTACAGAGTAAGCAGGCTCCTCAACTTACACCAAGGTCTGGTTCCTTGCAGGGATTTGTCTATGATCCTGTGCGACCCTTTTGCCATCAACACCCTGTCCCTGAGCACCATCAGGCACTTGCAGGAGCTGGTTAGCCAGGAGACACTGCCCAGGGTGAGCATAGTCATGGCTGCTGGCTGTGCAAAGCACACACTGTCCGCTTGTGAAATTGAGTTTTACTCCATAGGTGGGTATTGGCACATGGGTGCCTTATGGTCACATGCTCCTAGGGTCCTGGCTCTGGAAAGCAGAGAGCCTGCTTTACCTAGTGAGACCAGAGGATGGCGTGGTCCCTGTGGGCTCTTGCTGATGCCTCTGTCTTCTTTCAGGATAGTCCCGACCTCCTCCTCCTCCTTAGGCTGCTGGCACTGGGCCAAGGTGCATGGGACTTAATAGATAGCCAGGTCTTCAAGGAGCCTAAGATGGTATGAAGTCGGTTTCTTCCTTTTCTACTAATTATGGGGAGTGGAACGGTGGGGGCCCTCTGGTAGCAAAACTACTCCTAGTGTCATCTTTAGGTGAACACCGATCAAGGATGTTTGGGTATCTTGGTGGACTGGCTGCAGGGTTGAGCTATTCCATGAGGACTGGGGTCCAGATGGGGCTTTACAGGTGCAGCCATGATGAGGATTCAAGAATATTTAAGACTCAACATGAGTCTCGGGAAACAGGAAAGAGGGATTTTGGGGACCAATGTCCAAGAAAGCTGGATTTGAGACAAGTGTATTGGGTGGGTAAGGGCAAGGTGTACATGGCAGAGTGGGTTAGGGTGTTGAGAGCAGTAAGGCCCAGTGGGACCTCAGTGGGCTCAGACACCCCTTCTGCCAGGAGGCAGAGCTCATCACCAAGTTCCTGCCGATGCTCATGTCCTTCGTGGTGGATGACTACACTTTCAACGTAGATCAGAAGCTTCCAGCTGAGGAGAAAGCCCCAGTCACATACCCCAACACGCTGCCTGAAAGTTTCACCAAGTAGGACTCCAAGATAGGGTTTGGGGGAGGCACAGGAGTGGGGCTGCCGGGGAAGGTGCTGCCGGGTGGACTGACTGAAGACCATGGCTTCTTGCATGCAGGTTTCTGCAGGAGCAGCGCATGGCTTGTGAGGTGGGGCTGTACTATGTCCTACATATCACCAAGCAGAGAAACAAGAACGCGCTCCTGCGCCTGCTGCCCGGACTTGGTGAGTCCTGATGGCTGCACTCCCTGCCACCTGTGCCCTGAGCGCTGCCACTTCCTTCCTGCCCTCACCTCCAGCTCCCATAGCTTGGCTTCCACGTCTGCACTTTACTTCAGTGTGCATGTTTATAAAGCAGAGATGCCAGTGGGCCTTGTGATTTCCTACAGAAGGGATTCAGACTTTTATAGTCAGGTATGGTGGTGCATGTCCTTCATTCCAGCACTAGGGAGGCAGAGCTCTGTGAGTTCAAGATTAGCCTGGTCGGTATAGTCAGCTCTCGGACTTCTCCACCTTTATGTGGGTTCCAGGCAATCAACTCAAGTCTCCAGACTTGTGTAGCCTTTCTTCACTGAGCCATCTCACCAGCCCTTTTGTTTAGGTTGTCCAGGAAAACCAAGGCTATGTAGAGAGACCCTGTTTCAAAACAAAGCAAAAAACATAAAATACCTTTAGGATTTTACTGCTGTGAATAGACACCATGACCAAGGCAAATCTTATAAAGGAAAACTTTTTTTTTTTTTTTTTAATTTTATGTATATGAGTACATTGTGGCTGCCTTCAGACACACTAGAAGAGGGCATCAGATCCCATTACAGATGGTTGTGAGCCACCATGTGGTTGCTGGGAATTGAACTCAGTACCTTTGGAAGAGCAGTCACTGCTCTTAACCACTGAGCCATCTCTCTAGCCCAAAGGACAACATTTAATTGAGGCTGACTTACAGGTTCAGCAGTTCAGTCCATTATCATCAAGGTGGGAACATGGCAGCATCCAGGCAAGCATGGTATAGGAGGAGCTGAGAGTTCTACATACTCATCTGAAGGCTGTTAGCAGAAAACTGACTTCCTGGCAGCTAGGACTAGTGTATTAAAGCCCTCGCCCACAGTGACAGACCTACTCCAACAAGGCCATACCTCCTAAAAGTGCCACTCTCTGGGCCAAACCTATACAAACCATCATATTCCATTCTCTGACTCCTAAAGGCTTGTTCAAACACATGACTCTATGCGGGCCATACCTACACATATTCTAAAGTCCCTGTAGTCTGTAGCAGTCTAAACAATGTTAAAAATCCAAAGTTCAAAGTCTCTTCTGAGGTTCATCCAGTCACATAACTGTAGTCCCTAAAACAACAACACAGGACTCCAGCTGGGCAAACTCAAAACTCTGCATCTTCATGTCTGATATCATAGCAGTCTTCAGAGCTCTGACTCCTGTTTTCATCTTTATTGATTGCAACAAACTTCTTTTCCTTGGGCTGGTTTCACTCCCTGTTAGCAGCATTCCTCAGGAGATATCCTATGGCTCTGGCATCTCTAAAATCTTGGGGTCTTGTTACAGCTTCTTGTTCAATGTCTGGGATCCGCACATGATGTTCTGGGCTTGGGTCACTTCTCCAGCTCTGCCCTCTATAGCACTCTAGGCTCAGGTTGATCCACTCCACTGCCACTGCTGTTCTTGGTGGTCATCCCATGGTACTGGCATCTCCAATATGCTGAAGTCTTCCTTTGCAACTATGCTTCACCAATAGTCTCTCCTAGGCTTTCTTCACGGTGCGAAGCCTCAACTCCTTTGCATGACTCCTTCAGTCCTGGGCTGTTAACTGCAACTGAGGCTGCACCTTCACCAGTGGCCTTCCATGGCCTCTCACAGTGCCAAGCCTCAGCTACTCTCCATGACCCTTTCTTGCCTTCAAAACCAGCACCACCTGGGTGACTCTTACACATTACCAAGTACAGCTGCAGCACGAGGTACAACCTTGGCTATCTCTGGAACACAGCTTTTTTGTGCTCTCAGAAAACACTTCCCAGAAGATTTTTTCTCAGTAATGCTGGTCTCTTCTTAATCACTGCTAATTTCTTAGCTCCAGCTAACCAGCATCAGTTGTCCCAGCAGTCTCCTCCTCTTTACTCTAAAGCCAGAGCCACATGGCTGAAGCTGCCGAGTTCTGCTGCTTGCAGAAGCTGGAACTTGACCCCGTTGTTCTATTACATCATCACCAGCTTTCTGTTTTCCAATTCCTTCAGTGCCTAGCTTGGCTGTCCTGGAACTTGCTCTGTAGACTGACCTTGAACTCAGAGATCTGCAAGGCTCTGCCTCCTGGGATTAAAGGTGTGGTCCACCATGTCTGGATGTAAATTTAGCTGGGTGGGATCTTGTCCTAAGATCTCTACTTAATTCAATGTAATATCCTTGAACACAGGATTCAGCTCCATTTCACTTCCTGGTGCCCCTTTAGTATTCGAACCATATATTTTATATTTTTTCTTTCTCAGCTTGCTGTGTTTGTTTAAAATGCTCTTCATGAGAAGAAGAAGCCAATGGTGGGCGTTTCTGAGACTTCCTTTGTCAATGTAATTAATCTGAGTCTCTTCACCTTAGCCTCAGGCAGGCTCTTCAGACAAGGGCAAAACAGCGCCAAAATACTTCAAAACAGTCTTTAGGCCACAATCTGAAGTTCTTCGCCACTGAAACCTATTGGGCCAGGTCTGCACAGTTCAAATCACTCACAGCTACAAAATTTTCCATATTCCCGCTAGGATGGCTCTTTAAGCCCCACTTAAAAGATTCCATGGGTTTTCAAATCCAAAGTCCTCAAATCTACGTTCTTCCAAACAATCACATGGTCAGACCTATCACAGCAATACCCCACTCCTGGTACCAACTTTTTTTTTTTTTTAAGATTTATTTATTATATATATATATGAGTACATTGTCACTATCTTCATACACATCAGAAGAGGGCATCAGATCCCATCACAGATGGTTGTGAGCCACCATGTAATTGCTGGGAATTGAACTCAGGACCCCTGGAAGAGCAGCCAGTGCTCTTAACCACCGAGCCATCTTTTCGGCCCCCTAGTACCAACTTCTGTCTTAGGATTTTACTTCTGTGAATAGACACCATGACCAAACCTATACAAACCATCACACCTTTATTTTGTTCTAATTGAAAAAAAAAAAAAGTAAAACTCCTTAGGTCTCCTTATCCAAGGAGATCCCCCACCCCCCTTCGGTAGGTGCCTGGGATGGCACAAACCCCAAACAGGAAGTTCTGAGTGGGCTCTTCAGTTGCAAAGCTATGGGCCATAGTGCGGTTCTGTGTACCTGGCCTGCAAAAGGTACTAGATTGTTAGGGATGGTTTTGTGCACTGTGTATTCAGATGCTGATTTCTGTATCCTGAGATCTGGTTTCAGTCTGGGTTTTGGTATCGTCGTTATTATGAAGCATTTCCTGACTAAGTGTTCTGTAAACAGGACAGAGTAAGGCATGAATTCCAATCCCCGTGAGGGAGTCAGGGTGAGAGGTGCCTTGGAGCTGGTGCAGTTAGGGAGTCAGGATGAGAGGTGCCTTGGAGCTGGTGCAGTTAGGGAGTCAGGATGAGAGGTGCCTTGGAGCTGGTGCAGTTAGGGAGTCAGGATGAGAGGTGCCTTGGAGCTGGTGCAGTTAGGGAGTCAGGGTGAGAGGTGCCTTGGAGCTGGTGCGGTTAGGGTGGGAGTTAGTAGCAGATGTGGGATATGAGGTTGGAAAGTAGGCTGGGAAATAGGCCAGGTCAGCATAGTGGGGTTAGAATAGATCAACATCTGCTCAGCTTAATGCCTGAAGCTTTTAATTAATATACCATGTCTCTGTGTCAGTGTTGGAAGGCAAGGGCGGGCATAGAAAAGCCCTGTGCTTTACCTGGATTCTGTCCTCGACAGCACAAAAAAAGGAAACCCAGAACCGACCACCTACGGCTGCGGGCTCTATTGGGAAGAGCTGCCTCAGTGACCTTGTTGCTCTGATGGCGGGCCTCGGGCTGACTCTCCTTTGTTTGGAGTTTAGAGGATGATGCATAAAGATGGAGGTTCTTTTCTTTTTTTCCGTTTTTTTTTTTTGGTTTTTCAAGATAGAGTCTCATGTAGCCCTGGCTGCCCTGGAACTTGCTCTGTAGACCAGGCTGGCCTTGAACTTAGAGATCTGCCTGCCTCTGTCGCCCATCCCAGTGTTGGGCACCACTGCCCGGCTTCGTCTCTATTTCCTGCTTGCCATGTGCACGTTGATTGTGTGGGTTTCATCTTACTGGATTTCCTTAGCCTGGCCTTTTCTTTCCAATAAGTTGCCATAGACTTAGCAGCTTGAAACAACTCAGACTTACTATGTGTTCTAGAGGTAGGAAATTTGAAGGAGCCTTGGCTGAGCTTAAATTGGGTATGACCAGACTGGCTCCTTTATAGTCTGTGCCCTCCAGCTTTAGAGGTATCAGGACGTGCTGCTGCCGATGAAGGAGCCATGATTTGTCTTGTCCGTGCACTTTAGTCTGTTTGTTTTCAGTCTGCCACCGTGGCCTGCCCTTCCTGACTGGGGCATCTCTACCTGGAAGACATCTACCTACCTGTGTGTCAAGACACTGAGTCCCCGAGAGCTCAGGCTGAGAGCACTGCTGCTCTTGCAGACTCCCATCTGATCCCAGCAGCCACGTGGCGACTCCATGCTCTAGGGGATCCAGTGCTCTCTTTTGACCACTGTGGGGCAGAAGACACACACCACACACACATGCTATACAAACAAACATGCAGGCAAAACACCCATGCACATAAAATTAAATGGAAAAGTCTTACTTGATCTTACATATGAATGAGTTCTAATAAGAGTACAAGTTGTTTTCTTCAACTCTGTTTGTTTTTGTTTTTAAAATACTTACTAGTTTATATGTGTGTGTGAGTGTGTGTGCCTCAGCACATGTGTATAGGTCAGAGAACAACTGGGGAATTCAGCTCAGGTCTCCGGGTTTGTGGAGCCTGTACCTACTTTTTTGTTTGGATTTGTTTGTTTGTTTGAGATGGGGTCTCTGTGTAGTCTTAGCTGTCCTGGAACTCCTTCCTACTCCTGTAGACCAGGCTGGTCTTGAACTCCCAGATATCCCTACCTGCCTCTGCTTCCTGAGTGCTGGTCTTCAAGGTGTGCACTACCATGCCTGGCACCAAGTATGGACTGATCTCGCCTCCACCTTCCAGCTGTTGCTATGGCAGCTTATACCACCATGCCCGGCTGTGTTAGACATGGCTGTGGATTGCTGTGGCCAGAACAGAAACAACAGAAAAGACTCATACTTTTTTTTTAAGGAGTCTTTTATTTTTATTGTATGTTTTGTATGTTTGATTTTCTGGGGTTTTTTTTTTTTTTCTCTGCATAGCCCTGGCTGTCCTGGAACTCACTCTGTAGACCAGGCTGGCCTCAAACTCAGAAATCCACCTGCCTCTGCCTCCCGAGTGCTGGGATTAAAGGTGTGCACCACCACTGCCCAGTGTTTTTGTTATTTTTAATATTTTGTTTTTGTTTGTTTTTGAGACCCAGTCTCAGTATGTAGCTCTGGCTGTCTTGGCACTCACTGTATAGACCACTGAGTCCAGAAGAGGCATGAGATCCCTGGATCTGGAGTTACAGACTGCTATGAGCCACCATGTAGGTGTTAGTAATTGAACCTGGGTCCTCTGTCTGAGCAGCCAGAGCTTCTAACCACTGAGCCATCTCCAGTCTTGAAAGAATCGTTTTCACTCAGTTTCAAAAGGTCTCAGTTCCTCTTGATGGGAAGGACATCGTAGAGCACAGCAGAGCAAGCATATGGCAGAAGCTTCTCAAGCAAGCCAGGAGCAGAGTGTAACTGGAATCAGGACCACATACACCCTTTACATTCCTGCTCTTAGAGACTTGCTTCCAGCAGCCAGGCCTCACCTCCTAAAGCCCCCTTCAGAATACCACCAGCACTTGGGGATCAAGTGTTTAGAACACGGGCCTGTAGGAGATATTTCCGATTCAGACTATAACCCTTGTCTGAACAGCTTAGTAGGCATCTCTAAAAAATAAAAATAAAAAATGATTATTTTAAAAACTGAGCAGGACGGGCTGGAGAGATGGCTCAGCAGTTAAGAGCACTGACTGCTCTTCCAAAGGTCCTGAGTTCAAATCCCAGCAACCACATGGTGGCTCACAACCATCTGTAATGAGATCTGATGCCCTCTTCTGGTGTGTCTGAAAACAGCTACAGTACATATAATAAATAAATAAATCTATTTAAAAAAAAAAAAAACAACTGAGCAGGAGCAGCAGGACTGCCTCTGAACAGAGCTGCTGTGAGCTTGTGTCACTGGTGGGTGAGCTCCTGTGTCTCAGCAGGGTGCTGATACCAGCTCCAGTCAGGATTTAAGGTGCCTTTCCACTGTGCATGCCCACTTGCCTTCCAACTGTCACCGTTGTTGGAAGCTGGAAGAGTCCCAGCATCTCAGCTGTTTGGTAGTGCTGCACATGACTGGGCAGGCCATTAAGTGGCTGAGATTCAACAAATCTGTTCTTAATAGTGCTCCCAGAACATGTGGATATATCCCTGAAGGGTTCCAGCTTCTCAGTAAGTTCAAGTGGCGTCAACTGCATCTACCATCACAATCTGCTCCCAATGGGTCCCAAGACTGTCTATATTGTCTTCATCCTTCCTGAGAGAAGGCTTGGCTGTGGGATCCTGTTAGCTCTTGTTGAATGCCTGCTGTCTAGATGTCAGTGTGAGGTTTGCCTCTGGCAGCACTGCTTGCCTGTGGCAGCAGATCTCTTCATGCCATTGGGTGTGAGCAGGACACACATGCAATTGCTTGGCTATCTTGTCTGCCCTATTCTGATGTCTTCAGACAGGGATTTGGCAGTGTTTCCTGTGTTTAACTGAGGAGTCATCTGGAGGGTTTGGCAGAGTTCCCTTCGGGCCATACTCTTATGTTTCTGCATATCTCTAGTTGTTTGTCTGGCAGCTTTCTCTGTGGAGTCTGATTCAGACCAGAGCCCCTGGGTGTGGGGCCGACCACCTCACCTTCCTCATCCTCTGCGTACGGTCTTGCTTCCCTGATGAGAGCCGCAGACCACATGTCTACTTTAGCTGGGCAACTCTCTGCTCATCTGGGTCCTGTTCAGAACTTGGGACAAAGAGAGACCCTGAGAGCAGAGGCTGAGTCTCCCTCTTATGTTTACAGTGGAAACCTTTGGTGACCTGGCCTTCAGTGACATCTTTCTCCACCTGCTCACTGGGAGCCTGGCACTGCTGGCTGATGAATTTGCCCTAGAGGATTTCTGCAGCAGTCTCTTTGATGGCTTCTTCCTCACTGCCTCTCCCAGGTAGGACACACCCATTTCATGCCATTTCTTGTGTTTGACAGCTTAGGAGGGGGAGTTGTGGCTCCATCCTGCTAAAGAACCACAGTGTGTCTTTGAGCACTGGGTCCTTTGCTAGACTGAGAAATTCCTGGTCGTAGCTTGGGGGTGACCCAGGGGTCAGTTCTGATCTGCCTCTGGGTGGAGTGGGAAAAGCTGAAGGCACATGCCAACCCCAGGGTGGGTTGTGCCTAGGAGTGAAGCAGGTGTTGCAGCATCTCCAGCTCCACTGATCTCTTCCAGGAAGGAAAATGTGCACCGTCATGTGCTGAGGCTTCTCCTCCACTTACACGCAAGAGTGGCCCCTTCCAAGCTGGAGGCATTGCAGAAGGCTCTGGAGCCCACAGGCCAGGTGGGTATCATCAGTCCCCACTAGAGGATGGTCGGTGAATGTGCTTGGCCAGTCCAGCTGTGGCACAGTGCCCTTGGTGCTTACTTTGATGGTGTTCTTCATGATTGGTCTTGCCTGTGGGTTCACTCCTCCATGTAGGCTCAGACAGACTACCTGCCCTATGGCATGCCCATATCTGGTTTTCCCACAGAGCGGGGAGGCCGTGAAGGAGCTCTACTCCCAGCTTGGTGAGAAGTTGGAGCAGTTAGACCATCGGAAGCCCAGTCCTACCCAAGCTGCAGAGACACCAGCACTGGAGCTGCCTCTTCCCAGTGTGCCTGCTCCAGCTGCACTGTGAGGCTCTGGGGACTGTTTGACAGTAGTGTCCCTATGGAAGGGTGCCCTAGTTGGCTAGGGGTGTAGGCTGAGCTGAGAGGGCTGTTCCTTGGCAAGGTTCTCCTTCCTCTGAGTTGCTGCCAGGAGCTGGTCCCAAAAGGTCCTCAGGGGTCTACTTGCACATCAAAGGGGCCCATGATGGGATGGTGGGACTTGGCCCCTGCCCCACCCTGGCAGAGGTGGATGGTGGTTGGGATATAAGGAAAAGCAGTGGGCAGAGGCCTGACTGACATCATTTCCAATCTGGACAAAGTCCAAGGAGAAAGGTATGCTGGGTTCACCAAAGCAAATTCGCTGGGCCTCATGTCCCAAGCACAGGAGTGGTACCCTCCACAGAAGCCAGGCGGGGAGTCTGCAGGAGGCCTGAGCCTGCTGATGTCAGTGCATAGTCCATGCTGACAGATCTGTAGGCAGAGCTCTGCCCTGCAGCTCCCTGCCTCAGTTTACCTTTGCAATAGGAAGCAAATCCTTCTCCATCTATGTGTTTTAGCCTTTGAATAGGGAGTCTGGGTGTACACATTGGAGTTCCCACCTATGTAAATAAAACACATTTTGATAAATCCATGGTGAGGATTCTATGTTTGTCCTGGGACTGGGCTCAGGGGTGGATGCAAAGACATTCTCTTTTCTTCTTCTTCATTGCTCTTTGTTTCTTTCTTCCTTCCTTTCTTCCTTTTATTTTTTTATTTTTTTATTTTTATTTTTTTTAAATGTTAGGTCTTACTACATGTCTCTGACTGGCCTGGAACTCACTATGTAGACTAGGCTGGCCTCAAACTTGGAGGCCAGTCCTACCTTTGCCTCCCACACGCTGGGACTAGTGTGTGCCACCAGGCCTGGAGGGTGTAACATTCTTCTGGAGAGTCAGTGCTTTGGCCTCTGTGCCTGGCAACCCTGTTCTGAGTAACCTGGTGTAGGGCCAGCTGGAAGCTCTTGGGGCCTCTCAGTATGCCTTGATCTCTGTGTGCAGTCTTTCACCCCTTTCAAAATGAGGAATAGGGCCCGGCAGTGGTGGTGCACGTCTTTAATCCCAGCACTTGGGAGGCAGAGGCAGGCGGATTTCTGAGTTCCAGGCCAGCCTGGTCCACAGAGTGAGTTCCAGGACAGCCAGGGCTACACAGAGAAACCCTGTCTTGAAAAACCAAAAAATAAAAAAAAAATAAATAAATAAATAAAAAAAAAAGAGGGATGGGAATCCCTAGGAGGACCAAGGACAAGCTCTAGGTCAGAGTGATTCTGAACATCAAACTTTACAGCCCTGTGGCAGCTTAGTCATCCCTGGGTGGCTAGGGAAAGTCCAGCAGGGCACTGGGCATTCCTGTGCCCTTCAAGACAGGAACCACCAGAGTGACTGAGCAGGGAAGCTGTCTGAGGCCTAATGAAAGCTCTGGCTGTGATGGGATCAGGCAGGTGTGGGTGTTTGCAGGGCCCCCAGTCTGTGCCTAGCTTTTCCCAGTTGTGAATGAATGATATGTACCCTGGCTGAACCTGACTGTTTGTCACCAGGTGGGGAGGGGCAGGCTGGTGAATACATCCCTGACACTGAGTGAAGGGGGAGGAGCCGTTCAATTTTCTGTTGTAACACTATAGGCTAGATGAGTCATAAAGAAAGTGTGTTTATTTTGGTGTTTATTTTGGCTGGAGGACCTGGTCCAAAGTGCAAGATGAATTTGATGATAGCCATCTTTCTAACAGAGGCCTGAGGCATAGGGTACCTCAGAGATTGGGGGTAGGGGGGAGAGGACAGAGAGAGGGAGGGAGGGAGGGAATGAAAATGTACTCGTTCTATTTTCTCTTTTCAAAGCCATGGGACTGACAGATGACATTCCCACTACCTCGTTTGGTCATAACCACCAATCTTGAAGGCACAGCACACTGGATTGAATTTTCAGCCTCTACCACTCTCTGTGTGTCTGGGGGAGGCTTCAACACATGACACCACAACCAGATCACTGTGGGACCACAGAAACACTGCTAAGTTTCCAGCTGTGTAGAGATCACAGGTCATAAACACAGACCTTCAGTTGGGGGGAAGTGCTGCTGGATTCTCCTGTTTTTATTTTTATTTTTATCATTATCATTATTATTATCTGTGACAGTGTCTCTGTAGCCCCTGGCTGTCCTGGAACTTGGTCTGTAAACCAGGCTGTCCTCAGTCCCAGATCCACCACCAGTGCCTTCCAGCAGGTCCGCCATGCTTGATTATTTTAAAAGT
>CM052701.1:139311220-139333446 GCA_028551405.1 Uromys caudimaculatus
GGGTCGAGGACCGAAGCCATGAGTGTACTGGGTGCTGGGCAGAGGCAAGGGCTGCGAGAGTCTGAGGGCTGGGAGAAACAAAAAGTCTGTGTGGTCAAGTGTGCCTTCAAGGAGCTGTGGAAAGATGTGGTGAAGGGTCAGGTTTGGGGCTGGTGAGGTTGGATGCTGCAATACGGTGTGACAAGGATCAGACCCTGAGGCTTGAGAACCTTCTGTCTATAAAAGCCTTTTCCTTGCAAAGAGTAATTCTGGGACATAGTTCCCTGAATGAGTCACTTTATCAGGTCTTTTCCTTATCCCAGAATGGGACTGTGGGCCCCAGAGAGTTCAACAGATCAGCCTCTTGCAAAAGTAACTGGCCAGCGTTGGGCTTACTTAGAGATTACCCTGTCCCTTTCTTGCAGGGCCTGGTCAGCGACCCCAGGGCCCAGTATCCTTTCTAGACTAGAAAACCAAGGTTTCTAAGAGCCTCTCCCCTTTAGGGCCTGGTCAGTCAGCTGTCTGCACTGACATTTTACACGCACTGTGAAGTGCAGATGGGTGGGTCATGGGTGAGGCTGAATTGTCTAGAGGGATCTGGAAACACTTGTCCACTCTGGCCACTGTAGGCTCTGTGAAGGTTCTGGAAAGTTCAGGAATCCCAGGCTGGCCAAGGAAGCAACCAGCTCTTTCAGAATGGGAGGAGTCTGGGGTCATCCAGGCAGGTCCCTTCCTGCATAAATGGGCATGGAGGTGGGCAGGGCTACGGCCAAACAGGTGGCCTTGAGAAGTCTAAAGCTCTTCTGGCTCCCAGTTCTTGGCCCAAGAACATTTCTAAATATGCTCCTCCCACTCCACAAGGACCCTGAGCCATAAGGGGTTCTATCCCTGGCTCTAGAACTTCTGTTTCTTGGTCCTGTCTTAGGAGAGGTCCAGCTGAACGGGCAAAGGGGCAGGTGGGGGGTGGAGTAGGGGAAGGAAGGGAAGCAGAGAAGAAAAGAAAGAATTAGAGGCGCTCTGCTGAGCAAATGGCCTGCTGCTTACTAGTTTCCGTTCAGCCGAGAGCCTCAGGAGGGCCTTTAGGGTCCCTTCTTCAGTTTTTCTGGGTCAGGGAAAGGAGTAACCTGGCAGAGGCGATGTCAGTAGAAGGCAGACCCAGCTTTCAGGAGTTCAGGGAACCTACGGAAGAGCTGCTGGACGGGCCCCACCCTCTCTGTGCCCTGGATAGGGGTTCTGGGCCAGTCAGCCAGACCTCCCCCCACTGGTAGATCCGTTCAGCCCAAGCTCCGCCTGCCAGCACCCCCTGACTCACTTCCTTTGTATCTAAGCGGAAACCTCCCCAGAGCTTCCTCTGCTCCTGTCCCTGGGGATCTGTAGGAGTCGCTACCCCTTCAATTCTGAGTTGGGCCAGCCAGACCCTGGCCCACCCACTTCACCCTTTGGGTGGAAGGCTCGCATTTCCTGCTTCCTGAGTTGCTGGCTACTGGCCTTGGAAGGGAGCGGCTGAGCTGGCGAGCCTGAGCAGCTGCAGGTAGGGGATGATATGGAGAGATCCAAGCCAGCCTCCTCATAGTCAAGGCTCGAATCCTTCCCTGGCTCTTCTTGTTCATTTTTCTGCTCTTGTGTTCTATGGGAGGATGCTGAGGGACCCCAGATTTGGGCTTGGATGGGGGCTAAGGGTGGGAGTGGGTTGAAATGCCTAGGTTGTGACTAGGGGCAGTGCTAGAGTCTATTCTCAAAACCATGAAAGTGTCTGCACGTTCCTTTCCACCAACTGTCTTAAGTGTGTGTGTGAGTGAGGGTGTGTTTCTCAACTCTTAGGGGTACTGAGTCCTCTGGGACAAAGGGCCTACTAGGGACCTGTAAGGCCTTTGACAGTCTGATAGGTGCGTGTGTGCAGGGTCCAATTTGACCATTCTGTACCCCTGATCGGTAACAGTATGATGAGTCTTCTGTTTATTCCTCTAAGAGGAAAGTCAACAGTCTGATAAATTATACACCTCACCCCACCCCCGCACTTCCTCAAGGCCTAGGCCTTTTCTGAGAGGACTCAAGAGATTTGCATGCGTTTGGGCCCTCCTGCTGAGAGCTGGGCTTCCTGGTTAGTGGAGCTAGGAGAGGCGGGGCCAGTACTTGGCTGTAAAGCACCTTAAGAAACCCCCAGAGGGTAAGATCGGGGATTCAGGAAGTCTTCACATTTTCCTATTTCAGGGAGGGGAACTGCATGCCCAGCACAGGTCCTGAGCCATGGACCGAGGCCATCCTAGCCTAGAGCCCCAGGCCAAGGGACCGGGTGTGATCGCGCCAGTGCGCGCCGTGCTCCGCCTGCGCCGCCGAGTCTGCGTCCTGCGCAAGAGGCGCCTCTTGCAGCTAGGCACAGAACCGGATGCTGGGACGGGGACACTCGGGCCCAGCGGCAGCTTGGGGACTCTGCGTGCGGACCTAGACCAACCTAAATTCTTCACCTTCGACAGCCTGACGGAGCTGTCTCCTAGGACACCCCGCAAGAGGCGCAGGCGTAGTCGGGTAGTGCTCTACCCGGAAACCTCACGGAAGTGCCGACCCCGCACAGAGCGCCAGAGTCGTGCACAGCGTTGCCTGCTGCTTCTTGTAGCCATTGTGGGGTTCCAGGTTCTCAACGCCATTGAAAATCTGGACGATAATGCACAACGTTACGACCTCGACGGGCTGGAGAAGGCGCTGCAGCGTTCTGTGTTTGGCCAGCCAGCTGCTGTGGGCCGCATCATGACCCTGCTGCGAGACTACCTGGCTACACATGTGCACAGTCATCCTTTGCTCCTGGCACTGCACGGGCCCAGTGGTGTAGGCAAGAGTCACGTGGGGCGCCTACTGGCACGCCACTTTCGCGCAGTGCTGGAGGATGGTGCTTTGGTTCTGCAGTACCATGCAGGACATCACTGTCCAGAGCCACGCCCGGTTGAGGACTGCCGGAAGGAGCTGGCACAGCGTGTGGCAGATGTGGTGGCACATGCTGAGACCGAGGAGAAGACCCCTCTCTTGGTCCTGGATGAGGCTGAACTCTTGCCACCTGCGCTGCTGGATGAACTGCACGACCTCCTGCAGCCACAGCGCTCGCACCATTTCCACAATGCTATCTATGTACTCCTAAGTGGCACCGGTGGTCTAGAGATCACACGCTTTGTGCTGCAAAATGCGTCACGGATGTTGCCCCCACTCCGCCACAGTGCAGGCAGTACTCAGACTGAGGAATCTCCAGCCGAGGAGGAGTTACGCACCAGTCTTCAAGAGCTCCTGGTCCGAGAACACCCTCTGTGGCACACGGCAGCCATCGTGCCCTTCCTGCTACTGGACAAGCCAGATGTGGTCAACTGCTTCCGAGAGGAGATGGCAGGGGAGGGCTTTTTTCCTGAGCAGGCACTGGCAGAACATCTGGCAGAGCAGCTTAGCTACTACCATGTTGCTGGACATGAATTTGCCATCACTGGCTGCAAGCAGGTAGTCACTAAGGTCAACCTCTTGCAGCACAAGCCTGCACATGCTGGACACTAGCCAGTGGGCCCC
This sequence comes from Uromys caudimaculatus, assembly GCA_028551405.1. NCBI lineage: Eukaryota > Metazoa > Chordata > Mammalia > Rodentia > Muridae > Uromys > Uromys caudimaculatus. The sequence goes on from CM052701.1 coordinate 139,314,743, forward strand.
GGCATTTGAACTGTTGAAGAAAACAGGAAGGATGTCAGGTGATTTGTGGCCCCTAAGCTGGTTCACCCCAGGAGCTAGGGTGGCTGATGCAGTGGCTCAGCTCTGAGCTCCACTTCCTCTTCACCCCTGAGCCTTGAGATTTCATGAGGTCACCAGGAAAGCAGCTACATTCCTATATGGGGTCTCCCCTACGCCCCCAGCTCCCACTATGTCCGTCATGTCCCAGGAACATGTGATAGGGCCTCCCATAACCCTAGGAGGTAACCAGTGTGCACTTACGGTACAGACTGTCTCAGTGGGTGTGAGGCTGTGGTAGAATTCGGGTCCTCTGGAACACGTGGCAGCCTCCATGCCTCTCACAAACTCCCAGCTACCCTTTGAATGCCTCCTTAGCTTAGAGGCCACAAGGTGGGGAATGCTTCTCTAGGCTGCCTCAGAAGGCAGTAGAATTGTTAGCGGCCTACAAGCCAGTGAGTAGATCCAGTGGAATTCTTCAAATGCTATGGAGCATGGACCTAAGGGGAGACCCACTCTCTTGAGACTGGCTGCCTGTTTGCACCAGAGACAGACATGTAGAGTGGCTTTGGAATCAGCTACAAGGTTCAGTGTCTGCTCACCAGAAGAGGTTAGAGGAGCGACCTCTACCTTCAGGGAGGTAATGTGTCTCCACCCACCCTGGGGAGACCTCCTGGGAAACCACCCAAGCGTGGGTTTCCCAAGAAAGGCTCACTGGACTCCAGTGTGTCCTGCTGCTGAGGAACTCACTCCTTGTACTGGCTCCTTCCAGCCTCCGGCTCTGGAGTGACAGCAGTTGAGTCCACAGCAAACAGTGGCAGCAGTGGAAGTGAACTATGTTTTGAGGCTGGCTGGCTGTTCGTAGGAAGCAGGAAGCAAGCATGAGGCCCAGTGGGGTGGGATCAGATGGGCAGGTGCCAAGGCCTCTGCCTGCCTGTGCTGTGCTGGACGTGAAGACCTTTCTTCCCAGGCAGTGTAACTGTCTGGTTACCACAGTTACATGTGGATGAGGTTCCCTGTAGCCTTTGGCGTCCTAGGTTCAGCCTCCATTTGCCTGGAATTTGCTAGGCAGGAGGCTTCTTAGTACTCTGGCCATGTCTGTGCTGCCACCTGGTGGCTGCACCCTGACTTTGCTTGTGAATGCTCATCATTCTGGGTTAGAAAGTGGTGCATCCAAAAGTGGGGCTTGAGGCACATAGCAAGTGGTGACACTAGAGGAGATTAGAGAGGAGGAGGCCCTCAGTGGGGGTGACATGTCCTCTCCCACACTGGGGGAGACCTGCTGCAAAACCACCCAGGCTCAGGTTTCCCTAGAGAGGATTGCTAGCAGGCTCCCATGCAGGTCCTGTGCATTTCATTGTCTCCCATTTGCCATGCGTGATCTGAGGCCTGTGAGTGCACGACTTGCTGAGTGTGGGTGCTGTTCAGTTCTTGCAGGATGATGCCAAGAAGGCCCCCAGGATTGTCCCCTAAAAACTTACCTGGACTTGTCTTCTACCCAGCCAAGTGTTGCTTGTAGTTATTCACTTAACATCAGCAGGGCATTGATTTAGTGAGGACCCAAACCCGTGCAGCGTTTTCTATTTATTTATAAATCTGTGCACTTCTAGAATAATTTCACGGAGGCTACTTTCTGGTCTAAAGAGGCCTGTACACTCAGCCTGAACAGGTTGCATCGTGCTCATGAATAAACCGCAGCTCAAATCTACCCAACTACCGTCTTCTTTTTCTTTTCTGTTTAGTCTATAAATTGAGAAAGGGATACTGAAACCTGCTGATAGTAAATTCACCAAAGTCTCTTTCTAAGCATCTATTTAATAATTCCTGGTTTTGGAGATGGGTGTGGTGGTATGCACTTTTAGTCCCAACAGGCAGAGGCAGAGGCAGGCAGATCTCTGAGTTCAAGGGCAGCCTGGTCTACAGATTGAGTTTCAGGACAGCCAGGGCTACACAGAGAAACCCTGTCTCAAAACCCCTGAACCATCTCCCCAAAATCATAATGTTTTCAGACAGGGTTTTATATTTGTGGCCCAGGCTCATCTTGAACTTTTGAGCCTCTTAAATGCTAGAATTATACTTGTGTGCCATCATGCTGGCCAAATGGATTTTGTAGGTTTTGATATTTGAAAAATTCTGGAGGGAAGTGTAACAGGAAGCTGACATTCATAGCTTAGCCAGCAGAACTGAGCAGGAAGTCCGCAAATAACTGTTATGTCTCTACTCTTTTGACATACTTGCTATGAGATCCTAGTTGACCCAGAACTCAATAGTCTATGTTTTCTCTTTTTGTTTTATTTTTGAGACAGGATCTTTCTATATAGCCCAGGCTTGCCTTGAACTCCTTGTAGCCTAGACTGGCTTCAGACTCTGAATTTGCACCAACCCTCCTGTGATCCACAAGCAGGAGGCAGAGAGTATTAGCTTCAAATGAAGCTCTGGTGACACACCTGGAGGAGGTCACACCTCCTAATCCTCCCCAAATAGTTACAGCAACAGGGGACCAAGCATCCAAATGTATGAGTCTGAGAAGGCTGCTCCCCTCAAACCACCATCCAGAGCCTCTACCAACACAGGCACGGAGACAGAAGCTCTTAAAGGAAATCCAAAATAGAAATGTATCAAGGTGGGTGTGACGGGTGAGAAATTCCAGCACTGGGCAAAATTCTTTGTCTTCAAAACATGTTTTTTGACCTCTTGACCTATAAATCTGGAGGACAGAAAACCTGAATTAAGAGCTTTAGGTGTCATCTCCTTTGTCTTTGAAAACACAATAATTTTAGAAGTGTAAACAAGGATTATTAAAGGAACCTTAAAGGAAGCCGGCCTCGTGAGAATCTGAAAGAACACAAACCGGTTTGAGATCACGCGCTGTTGGGCACCAAGTCATTCCATAATTATAAAACAGTGACTTCTAGTCTGTGCCTTGCCTTGGGTTATTTCATTTTACAAAGCAGAATTTGACTCCATTTTGAGAAATAGAGACGGAGGCAGGTTGACTCTGCACTGCCCTATGCTTGGACATACCACCACCTGCCCTGCAGTACCCACAAGGCACATATGCCTGTAGATAAGAGGGGGCTGTAGGGGGCTGGAGATAGCTCAGTGCTTAAGAGCACCGACTGCTCTTCCAGAGATCCTGAGTTCAATTCCCAGCAACCACATGGTGGCTCACAACCATCTATAATGGGATCCAATACCCTCTTCTGGTGTGTCTGAAGAGAGCAATGGTGTACTTGTAAACATAAAATAAATAAATAAATAAATCTTAAAAAAAAAAAAAAGAAGGTGTCATATGAATACATCAATGTATTCAGAAGAATGATGAATTAATGAATGCATTCAGACTAAGGAAAAGTGCGCCACAGTCCCCTGGATCACATAAAGAGGAGGACATTGTACCACAATGACAAGAGCTCCACTTGACCCATCAGCTGAATACCTACAGAGTCACGGAACCAGCATGCAAGGAGCTCTGACTGCCACCCACTCAGCCTAGTCCTGTACCTGTAGGCCTGCTCCATCCTGGGGCTTGACTCAAAACCACGCTGGGCTTGGTTTTGTGGTGGTGTCCCTAACAGCTCTCTAAGAACTTTATCCACCACCTGCCCTCCAACTTGGAGATTCTCTTTGTAGCCTCTTTTACCTCCCTTGTAGCCTTTCTATCACCTATATTTGTACGTAGATATAATCGCCACGTGGTGTATAATGTCTGGTCTTGGATTAATATGTGTCTTAGTCAGGGTTTCTATTCCTGTACAAAAAAATCCATCATGACCAAGAAGCAAGTTGGGGAGGAAAGGGTTTATTCAGCTTACTCTTCCACATTGCTGTTCATCACCAAAGGAAGTCAGGACTGGAACTCAAGGTCAGGAAGCAGGAGCTGATGCAGAGGCCATGGAGGGATGTTACTGTCTTGCTTCTCCTGGCTTGCTCAGCTTGCTTTCTTATAGAACCCAATACTACCAGCCCAGGGATGGCACCACCCACAAGGGGCCCTCCCCCCTTGATCACTAATTGAGAAAATGCCTTACAGCTGGATCTCATGGAGGCATTTCCTCAAGGGAGGCTCCTTTCTCTGTGATGACTCCAGCTTGTGTCTAGTTGACACAACACCAGCCAGTACACTATGGTCTTAGGATTGGAACAGAAAACATGTGTTTGTCAGTGGTCAGCTATCAAGTGAAATCAGGACGACTTGGACAATTGCGGCCACCACAACTGACCTAGTTTATGAGTTTATCCAATAAACTCTTTAACAGTGGACAAGAGCGCAGATGTGACCATCTGTGTTTCTGACATAGTATGCTCATGACTGCTGGATAGCTATAGGTTAGACAAAAGGGATGAAGGTGGAGGCAGCAAGATTCATCAAGAGAAGACTATTTCTTTCTGGCAAAACATCATTATTTTTGTGAAATCATTTTAAAGGTTTATTATTATTATTAATATTTTAAAGTTTTATTTATGTATATGGATGTCTTGTTTGGATACATGCCTGTGTACTACAGGCATGCTTGGTGCATGGGGATACCAGAAGAGAAAGTCAGATTCTTTTTTTAAAGATTTATTTATTTATTTTATGCATATGAACACACTGAGGCTACTTTCAGACACACCAGAAGAGGGCATCAGATACAGACGGTTGTGAGCCGCCATGTGGTTGCTGGGAATTGAACTCAGGACTTCTGGAAGAGTAGTTGGTGCTCTTAACCGCTGAGCTACTATTTCTCCAGTCCCATAAGGGTAATTTTTTTAAAAAATATTTTAAACGGGCTGGAGAGATGGCTCAGCAGTTAAGAGCACTGCTCTTCCAGAGATCCTGAGTTCAATTCCCAGCAACCATTGGTGGCTCACAACCATCTGTAATAGTATCTGATGTCTTCTTCTGATGTGTCTGAAGTCAGCATTAGTGTGTACTCACATATATAAAATAAATAAATCTTTTAAAAAAAACAAAAAAAAATGCTTATGTTAATGTTGGTGTCCCCAGGGGCCAGAAGGGGATGTTGGATCTCCTGGAGCTAGAGTTACAGACAGCTGTGGGTGGGCAGACATGGGTGCTGGGAATTGAACCAGGGTCCTTTGCAAGAGCTCTTAGCCACCGAGTCATCTCTCCAGCTCTGTAAAATCATTTTTCATTCTTTAACTTTTAAAAATGCTGTTTCAAGCTGGGTATAGTGGTACTCAGCTTTAATCCCAGCAGTCAACAGGCAGAGGCAGGAGGATCTCTGTGAGTTTGAGGCAGCCTGCAGTCTATATAGTAAGTTCTAGGACAGTCAGAGATATATAGTAACACTCACAAAAAACAAATAAATAAGCAAAAGGCATACTATTGTCTTCTCCCATAATGGGCCCATCAATCACCCAGACAGGAACCTGTTCTAAGGACTTTAAGAAATAATATAAGTTTGGTGGTAGTAGTGCCTGCCTTTGATCCCAGCACTCAGGAGGCAGAGGCAGGAGGATCTCTGTGAGTCTGAGGCCAGCCTGCTCTACAGACTGAATTTCAGGAAGCCAAAGCTACACAGAGAAACCCTTGTCTCGGAAAAAACAAATGCTCCACCATGATGACACATGCCTAGTCCCCAAAGCTTTTTTAGTTGTTGTTGGTGGTGGTATTATTATTATTGGGTTTTTAAAATTATTATTATTATTATTATTATTATTATTATTGTTGTTGTTGTTGTTGGGTTTTCAAGACAGGGTTTCTCTGTGTAATCAGGCTGGCCTCGAACTCAACAGATCTACCTGCCTCTGCCTCCCTAGTGCTTGAAGGTGTGTGCTACCACCACCAAGCTTATATTATTTTTAATTATTTTTGGGGGGCTGTGCAAGTTTGAGACAGTGTCTCTCTGTGTAGCCTTGGCTGTCCTGGAACTCACTCTGTAGATCAAACTGGCCTCGAATCAGAACCTCTTGCGTCTGCCTCCCAAGTTCTGGGACTAAAGGTGTTTACCACACCTGGCTCAAAAAGTTATTTTTAATTTTAAAATTGAATTTATTTTCTTGAGATTGGTTCTCACTATGTGGCTCTGGCTGGCCTCCAACTCACAAATTCTGAGTGCTGAGACTGTAGGTGTGCAGCAGCTACCAAGCCTAGCTGTGCACGTGTGTGTATGCCCAGGAGGGTGTGCCCCACAGCTAGTGTGTGCCGGTCACAGGATACCTGTGCGTTGCTGTTCTCCCCTCCCTTTACTGTTGGTTCTGGAGGTCGAGCTCTGGTCAGCAGGCTTGTGTAGCACGTGCCATCATCTGCGACATCTCAGCAGCAGATGTATACATCTATCTTAACTACTTTTATATTGCTGTGATAAGACACCATGACCAAAGCAACTTAGAAAAGAAACCATTTAATTGCCAGGCAGTGGTGGTGCATTCCTTTAATCTCAGCAGAAGATTGGGAGGCAGAAGCAGGAGGATCTCTACATTTGAGGCCTAGAATCAAGCTCCAGGACAGTCAGGGCTACACAGCGGGCAGGAGGAGGACAGGAGGAAGGGAAGGAAGCAGGAAGGGAGGGAGGGAGAGAGAGCAAACAAGCATTTAATTGGCTTATGGTTTCATATGCTTATCATTCATAAGGTTGCCTACTAGTGCTAGCCACTACTGGACCCACAGGGGGCTTGCCCACATGGCTCCCACAGAAGCTCCAGGCTCTACATCCAGAGGCACCCCTCTAATCTATCCAAATGATCGTTTTGAATGTGTCCTGTATCCCGCAGCCATTAGAAGAGTATGACCCCTGAGTGCAGGGCTACAACTGTCGGTGTTCTGCTAACCATCTTTGAAGTCTTGGGCCTTGGGATATCTTCCTTTTTCCATTTGGTCAAGACATTATAGGGACTGCAGGAGTGGTCCCAAGCTGGGCAGTTGGCCTCGATCATATGCAGCTTGGGTAGTTCTCCCACCTAGTGCTCCACCTTCTGATCTGTTGCTTTCCTGTCCACCCCACAAATGATCAGTCTTTCAACTTCAGCAACACTGGCAAGGCGCGCTGTGCCTTTCCTTCCTGGTCTTTCCCTATTTCTTTCTCCCCATCCATCCTGCGTCAATACACTAATGTCACCTCCCATTGCTTTAGCCCAGGCTGCCTACTCAGAGTTGGCCTATCTGGTTCTGGTGTCATCAGTTCTGAGAACTCGCCCTCTGCTCCATAACCTACTTTGTCCGGTTCCCACCCTTGGGGCAGAGCTCCAGCTGGTCATGCCTTTCTGACCTGTGCGTGTCAGCTCTTGCTCCTTCGTGACCTAAGCACTTCACCCAACCTTCGCCATGCCTCCGATGGATGGAGGTTGGAGTTCTGAGAAACCAGGTGCGCAAACACAGCTGCCCACCTCGATCATACACCTAGTGCTCTTGGCGGGGACCACAGTGCGGGCGGTGACCACAGGGAGGCAGCATAGTCTCGCAGGCCAGCCGCAGCCGCCCCCTCCCCAGGTTCCACTCCTTTCCCCCTAACTCGCTTTAAGCTTCACAGGAAGAGCCGAGGTCGTCAGAGGCTGGGGAAGTCCAGGCTGGGCAAAGCGCATCGGAGATCCAGAGAGACAGTCTTGTCCTCGTCCAGGTCCCCCCTGCCCCGTCCCTCCATGCCGAGGGGGAACCCTGCCTGCTTGCGGGAGGTGACCGGAGATCTCTGCTCCTGTTTGGTCAGGACCAGGGTGTTCTCAGACTCTGCTTGGGTCTCATCCAACCTCCTTGTCTTGGGGATGGCGGCAGTGTCACTCGCAGCCCTGTACACATGTGTCCCTGAGCCACTAAGAGAAGCGTCTGGGAAGCACAGACAGGGTCCTCCTAAGGAGCTGCGGGTCCCAGGCCGTGACCTTGAGCAGACGACAGCTGGTCTCTGCCCTCACACCGAGTCCGGCAGTGGGTGCTCGGGCAGCCGGTGCTCCTGAGGGCGCCGCTCCTGGCCGCCTCGCCTGGCGGGCTCGCAGGAACAGCCCCTCTGGCTTTGAATATAAAGACTCTGTCTTTGTGAGTGCTTGCCCGCCCCACCCGCCGCAGTCCTCATTAGCATAGCAGCTGCTCGCCGAGCGAGGACCCGCTCCGGAGAGGGCAGAGGCCTCCGGAATGAATGGGGCCGCGGCTTTGGTGCGGGCTAGAGAAGAAAGACCGACAGACGGACGCGCACGGGACTGTCGGAAGGACATCCAGCCAGAAGAATGCGCCGCACGGGGGCGGGGCTGAGGCGGTGGGGGAGGGCGGCCCCCAGGGACCCTAGAGCCCCAGGAGGGTCTTGCCAAGGCCTCAGAAGGAGCAGTTGCTGAGGTTCCCAGACCTTCGACGGCCCCTCCTATGGTCTGAGCCCTTATACGGAGGGCTTGGGCTTTGTTGCTTAGCAGTCCCAGGCACAAGGCCTCCTTTCCCGTCCTTCAAGGCCTGTGGATGTCGCCTCTTCCCTTCAGGCCTCATGGGAGCATCAAAACACAGCTGGCTTTCCCAGGTCAAAGGGTAGCTGTTCCTTCATCTGTGGTGCACGCCCCCTCTGTCCATTCTTGTGATGAGCTTTGGGGACAGACTACCCCATAGCCACTTCTCTTTTCCCTTTCTGGCCTGCTCTGTGTCCTGGCTCTCCTCTGTTGGCTCTTCCCAGTCCACTCTTACAAATGGACGATATTTCTGCATTTCTGGCAGTAAATGTTTTCTGTGTAATGGGTCAGATTAGAGATGGATAGGAGCCAAGTCCTCTCCTGAGGAGGCAGGCCTTGACCTTCACATTTCTCTTCAGGGTTTCCCAATGCTTCTTCTGGTGCCCAGTCCTTCTCTAGGTCCTCTCAGTGCCTCTTGGCTTGTAACCTCACCTGGCCAACAGGCACATCTGCAGCTCTGGAAGGCCAGGACAGAGGGGGACCTGGGTCATCTATAACTTCTTTTCACCTGCCCTAACCTGGACCAGTTTGGGGAGAGGATGGAAATTTACCAGAGACTCATGTAGCCAAGACCACTGCCTGCTCCACTGCAGCGGGTACTTTGCTGAGCTGAAAGGACCACCGGCCACTACATTCTAGGGAAATGGGCACCAGAGATATGGCAACCTGGTCACATCTAGGGAGCAGAGACTTATGTCTGCTCCCACTGCACGAGCTATGTGCTCTGTCATGGGAGCCATGCCAGAGGAGAGCAATCTTCCTGCAGAACCCTCCCGGTCCCACCAGCCTAAGGACTACAGCTTAAATCCTCCCCTGCTCACAAGGCACTTTCTGGAACACGCTGCATACAGAACTCTTTAAGGCAAGGTGGCCAGCTCTGTGTGCTCGCTCTGTGGGCCTGACTAGCTAGCATTCTCACCACAGTTCTGAGCCCAAGGGGAAGGACTATGGTGATTTGAGCGTTGAGCGTGTGTCTACCTACCTGCCTCCTAGTGTACTGCATTGTGAAGAGGCTTGTGCTTTCACCGTGGTCCAGACAGCACGGGTTCCATTACAGCTCCTTCCTCAGCCATCTTTTTTTTTTTTTGAGATAGGGTTTCTCTGTGTAGCCCTGGCTATCCTGGAACTCACTACATAGATCAGGCTGGCCTCAAACTCAGAGATTTGCCTGTCTCTGCCTCCCCAGTGTTTGGATTAAAGGTGTATGCCACCACACCCAGGTTTGCTGTCTCTTCTTAGCTTCATCTCGTTCATGGCACAACAGTCTATCGGACCCCTCCAAAGAGAACTTCCAGCAGTTGCGGGGTTGCGGTTGGCTGCGTTCCTGTAGGCCCTGGGGGAATTTTAAAGGTGCTGTAAAGGCTGAGACTCTTGTTGAGCCTCCCCCTCCTCCAGGTTAGTGCGGAACAGTCTAGGGAGAGGGTGGGGATGAAAGAGACTTACATGGCCACATCCTTCTAGTTGTGGGCAGTTTGCTGAGCTGGAGGAACGGTTGGCCACTGTACTCCAGGGAAATGGACATCAGCAGCAGCATAGCTTTGGACTTGTCTCATTCCCATGAAAATAGTGTTAGAGCAGAGGGAAGACATGGTTACCCCTGGTGGTGACAATTCCTGGGGCGGGACTTCCTGAGGAAGATCTATCTCTCTGCAGAGTATCACATCATAGTCTGCTCTCTCTTGGATGTTTACTAACCTCCCTGTTGCTGGGGAGAAAATGTTAAGACCTCAAAAGTAGGAACCTGAGGGGTGTGTGTGTGTGGGGGGGGGGGATTGATGGCTGCCTGGAGCTTACCACTTATATCATGACTCCTCTGATGGTTGCTGCTACTCTGGTCCTGTCAGGCACCTCCTCCCCTGAATCCCATTTAGGACCCAGGACTGGGTTGTCCATGTTCCTCCAATATTCATTTCTCACACCTCAGGCATGGGAACCCTGGGCCTACTTCAGATCTGCTTTCAGTGACCTTGCCCCTGGACTCTGGAAGCCCAACTCTCTAGAGGTGTTTGCTTGCCCAGGAGCAACTGGAATCTTCCCCAAAATCTAAGGAGACCCTTATCTGTGCGTCCAAGTTCCTCCAGAGTCCCAACTCCCAGGTTGGGTAGGAAGCATGAAGAGGTACAAGCAGGTATTTCTCTGTGGAGGTCTCAGCCACTCTGTCAATACTAGGAAATAGCTGGGACACCAGCTCCTGAGGTGGCATCTGGGTTCCCGAAGGCCTTGTGGTGGACTTGGACTTGACAGCTGAGCTAGGCTGAGCTCACGTTTTGCCCAGCTTGGTCTTTGGCTTCACAAGCCAAGCAGCCATCATGAGTTGAAGACAGCATGCTGTGGCCCACTCCTCATCCCCTTAGAAGGGATCCAGGACTTGTGCCAAAATTAAGAACCAGTATCTTTTTAATATAAAAAGACCAATGAAAAATTTATTTATAAATTTTTCACGATGGGCTACAAGTCTATATCGTACGCTCAGGAGTGTGCCACAGACTTGATACAGATAAAAGAGACCAAACCAGGACCCATTTGAAGCTTCAACATAGGCCTAGGAAGTCTTAACATTAATTAACATAATTAAAAAGGCATTTGCATGTAGAAAAACCATAGAGAACTCCTTCTGAAGTAATCTGTGCTTGTCTCAATGTCTGCCAGTTTCACGGCATCGTCGCCACTCCTCCCACGCTGGTTCATAAAGCGCAGAAGACCAAAGAACAAGGCCAGGCGGCGCAAAGGGCTCCACCCACCTGTGTCCTCAAGTGCTCCCCATTTTTGCACGCAGGGTCAGCAGCACTTCTACGAAGGGAAAACCTCATTTAAATTTGAATAATTCAGTCTCCCTTTTATTTCCCAGGATCAAAACAAGAAGGGGTGTGGGGTTGCATAGAAAGTTGGAACCACAGAAACCAGGAAGTCTCCTTTCTGGGACAGCAGTGATGCTCCAGCACCTCCTCCAGATCTGGTCCTTGGCACAGCCCCTCCCTCATGGCAGGGTCCTTAGATCATAATAGGGTCCTGGAGCCGGGTTTGAGGGTGGGGAGGGGGCTGGGGAAGGCAGAAAGGGTGCAGCAGCCCTTCCACTCACTCAGCATGAGAGATTCACAGTCTTTATAGGAATTTTATAAAAATATAAATATGAGTACACAACAGCCTTCACAACGCTGGATACAACGCCCTGTAAAATTGGGTTCATAACCAAGATTCAAAAAATACACCTAAAACTTGGCTTAAAATATGTTAATATTTTATATTCTGTCATAAATGTTATGACATTTAATCGTGGCAAATTCATTTACTTTTTAAAAAAAGTGTGCAACCGACTATTAACTATAATAGAAGTCACCAGGAAGGATAACATGCTCTCAGAATCCTCACATCCCAGCCACGCGGGCTTCAAGGTCCCTTTGGAACTTTGCTAAACCAGCCGGTGTGGGGAATGGTGGTCTCTCACGGGAGGGGAAAGGGAGACAGATCCTGGGCTCCCTAAACTCAAATCCAGGGAGAGGAACAGAGGACTGAGGTGTGGAAGATTAGGAACTCGGTGGGGGAGGGGCTAGCAATGGGAAAAGCATAGGGCTAGGCGGTATTTTCAGTGCAACCAAGAAATGGTAGACTCAAGTTTTTAGTTTTTAAGGAAAAAAAACGCATCTTTCTCCCATAACCACGCACAATATTTCCAAACAAAAAACTCAGGCGCACAAACTTCACCCACAAATATACACACACGTGATAAATAGTTGAGGACATCAGGAACCCGGAGCGTCCGCTTCCTAGAGCGAGGGCGCACAGATGGTGGAGCCCGGTAGTGGTTGCTTGGCGGCCGCCAGCGGCGGGAGCCGCACTGCGGGCTGGTGGGTCTCACGGGCGGCGGCGGGAGCGCGAGTCCGCCTGCGCCTTTCACCTTCCGGAGAAAACATTTCAAGCGGAGGATCCGGTATCTCGGGATTCCGAAGTCTCCCGGTGTGAGACTCAAATTTCAAAATGGACTGGAGCCTGCGCCCCGCCCCCACCCTCTAGGCGGTCGGGGGCCTTGGGAAGGCTCTGGGGCCCGGCGGGGCTCAGAGGACTGCCGAGGGGAGGCGCTCTCTTGCAGAGAGTCGAACCCTGGGGGCCACGGACGCGCTACTTTGGTCGTGGCCGCGGACGTAGAGACCTAGCCGGATTTCCACGCGGACCAGCAAACCTGGCGCACACCGAGGTAGTTGGCGGGAAGGTACAGCAGAGACGACGCGGGTGAGGGCCAGGGTCCGGGGTCAGGGTGGCTATCACCGGCCGCTGGCCGCGTACTTGGCCTTGGTGATGAGATAGAGCACGATGTCCTGGTGGCCCCCGAAAGCGGCGATGTGCAGCGCGCTCCAGCCGTCGCGGTTTGCTAGGCGGATGTCGGCGCCGAACTTGACCAGCAGCTTCACCAGCTCCAGGTTGCCGTCGATGACGGACTGGTGTAGTGCTGTCTGGCCCTCCGGCCCGAACGAGTTCACGTTGAATTCGCAGTTAGTCATGTTCTGCAGCAGCGACTGCAGCTCCTGCGTGTTGCCCTTGCGCACCGCTTCCTGGAAGATGCGCTGCGTCTGTGGCGCCGAGCAGGTGGACAGCTCAGCTTGGCTCATGCTGCCGCAGAGCTAAGGCCGCGGGCCGCGCCCCGGCTCAGCGCGGGCGGCGGCTGCAATGCGGGCCCCGGGCTGTCTCGGGGCGTGTCTCGAGGTACGCCTCGGCGCATGGAGGGCGCTGCGCCCTCGGGCCCCGCACGCCGCCCTTGCGCACTCCGGGCGCTCGGGGCCGAGGGCCGCAGGCGCGGGACCCCTGCTGCATCCAGCCGCGCCCAAGCGGGCGGGCGACAGGGCTGAGTGCTGGTTCGCAGGACCTGGGGCAGCCGGAGGCCGCGACACTCGCAGTCGTGGTCCCTTCGAGGTTCGGCTTCGCTCCAGCTGAACTCCACCCGCGTCTCTTTGCAAAACAGTTCTAATTCGCCCGCCGCTTCCCGGCGTCTTTTACGGTTCTTATATTTGCATAACAATGGACGCTCTTGACGCGCACACCAGGGCATTTTCGATTGGGTGGTGCCCACGTGGGGGCGGGGCGGAGGCGGGGTCCTGCGGCTGCCCCCTCCACCATAGAGGGCGCTAGTCTCAGGCAGCACCGGACGGGGTGGTCAGGCGGCCTCACGGGTTTTCCAGCACCACTGCGGGATCCTGGGTCCGATTGCTCCGTTGTATAACCTCCTTTTGCGGTTTTCTTCTTCCTTCCTAGATGTCGGGAAATGCGTGTTCCTGGCACAGCCACTCCCAGGTCTGGACCTGTCGTTCACAGGTGGCAATTCCACGAATCGCTCGGTTGCATAGTCCTCTATCACTCTCGTCTTTCTACTCAAGTGTAACTTTCCAGGGAGTTTGAGCAGCAATTGTGTTTGGCTCCTCCACACTGATGAAAGGAGCTCCATGCCCCTAAGCCCCCAGTGTAGGAGTTCCTTTGGTAGTCTGGCACAAGCGCGCTCTCTCTCTCTCTTCTCTCTCTCTGTTATGGTGGGCAGTCTGTCACCATTCTTCCTCATGGTTTCCTCTGCTCAGCCCTTGTCAGTGTGTACAACACATAGGGCTGGCTGGCTTGTGAGACCCACAGCACTGCCCTCTGAGGGAATTCTGAAATGACTCATTTCCAAACCATAAGCTCCACGTTTTATTGACCATTCTTAAATGACCAGGAGGCAGGAGGTGCTGGCGCTGGCTGGGAAGGCAAGGCTCCACATTTCCTCATTATGTTTTACAGCTTACAGTTCGCTGTGGTTGCTGAAAATTAAGGAGGAATGATCTTAAGACTTGACAGAGCAGGAGGCAGGGCACGTCAGGACTTGATTTCTTCTGAAGCTAACTGGGAATTCCAACCAGGCAACTGTAAGCCTCAGCTGGGCAGACCACCCTGCCAGGCTCCATCTAGGGAATCTCCTTTTGGTGGATGCTCCTGCCCCAGACTCAGAACTGTATCCTAGTCACTGGGGCATGCCCCCAACCTTACTTTGTGCTTTGGGAGGATTGAATGGAGAAAGTAGGCAAATGCTCCCGGACCATCTTTGGCCAGCTGCCATCAAGCCAACTTGTTTAAGGGTCACACTCCCCTCTGGTAACCTGAGAACCTGAATCTCATGTGTACTCAGCTTGGAAACCTCTCTGGTCTTCTTGCAATCCATGGTCTACTAGGTTCTGCCCATTTGGTTCCCTATCCACACCCTATGCCTCATTGTTCCAAGTTCTTGAGAGAAGCCCTATGGTTCTCTCCACTGTGCAGGTAGACTGAGGTGCAGTTGGGGGATTTTGACGCAGGCTGTGTCACAGACCACTAACCCAGAACAAGGTGGGCAGGGAGAAAGGGGAGTTCTGGGAGCGTAAGAGGACAGGATCTGCTTCCTGGTTGGCCTGTGGTTTAATGCATCTGCACAGGCAGGAGTCAGAGACCACACCTTGGGGTGAGCAGAACCCTCACTTTCACCAAGCCCAGGGCTGTCCCTTGAAGGTGAATGAGTCCCTGGATGGGCCCCTACCTAGGTGGGCTCCAGCCTGGCCTGAGGAAGGGCATCTGAGATGCTTGCCCAGAACAGAGCCTGGGAGAAAAGTCCTGTTGACATCCGCAGCAGGCGGCAGACAAAGGGGCCCTGTGTGAGCTCAGTGTGGGAATGCTAGGCTGCCACCACAGGGGCTGCGAGAGCTGGAAGGCTCAGCTAGTTCTTGCAGAATAGCATGGCTGGTGTGGCAGTCCTATCGTGGTAAAAGCTTATCCTGAGGACATTTTGCCTGTGTCAGGCTCAAAGGACAGATAGATGTGCTTGGTGTGCCACCACCACTGTGCAGCTGAGACAGAGCCAGATGACCAGCTTCCTGGAGGACTTCTTAGGTGATGGTTACAGGATACCCTGCTGGCTCATGCTCCTTCACCACAGCTATTCTCTGGCCCACACCCATGCCTTCCTGTAGCTGTCTCAGATAAGGAGGGGCTTGGGGAAGGCTGTGGGGCATTTGGTTTCTAGTAAGCACTACCCAAGTGTTTGTTGGAGAACTCTTCCAAAAGGTGGACATTTGTTCCATGCTATTGAAGAGAAGGAGGGGAGGGGGCTCCCAGAGAGTCTCAGGGGACCTAGTATTAAGCTCCGGTGTTTGTGATGCTTGCTTGGGATCTAGGAGACCCACTTCTGGCTGTGATGCTGGACTCTGACCTTTATTCTCTGCCCGATCCTAAGAATGCTGGTCCATGCGCATCCTGACCACCATCTGCTCATTCTTAGAAACAGTGGGAAGGGCACCCTTCTCCTTCCAGATGCCCAGCTCCTGCTCTTGCTTAGGTAGGTGCTTAGCAGCCAGCAGCTGTGAAAGCAATGCTATGAAGGAGTAGCATGTACAGCATTCTGGAATCCCCGTTGGGGAAATCTGGGTGGGGTAGTCCAGGCAATCTGAGAGGCCATAGGAGGACAGCACAGACAGGGCAGCTGGCCAAAGCTGGGCCAGGCCTGCAGCCACCTTAAAGGCGCTGAGCAGGGGAGGGAGGCCAGTGGGCAGTGGGGGGCGGGGCTTCCAGCTAATTCATTAAAATGTGTTGGGGAGCGTGGGAAAGAGGAGAGTGTTTCTTCCCAGCAGCCCAGACACCTGGTAGAAGAGAGAGGATAGGAATCAAATAACAAACACTGAGCTCTAGCCAGCCGGCAGAGCAGAGGAAGGAGGCCGGCAGGAACTGCAGCAGACAATCACTGTGACCAGGCTCCTGCCCATGCCACTCAGCATGGCAGGCCAACCCTGGATGGACACCAGAGCTGCTCTGTTACCACTGTGACTATACCCAGTCCTTGAGGCAACCTGTCTATGCAGCTGAGAAAGGCATATTGCAACTAGTCTCCTAGGTTTGGGGCTTGCTTCAATGCCTGAACCTGCATGGGGCAAATAGCCTCCAACTCCTTGAAATGGCAAGGGTGGAAATGCTTCACCACGAGTGAGCCCTGTGCTGGGCAGCAAAGAGGAGGCGAGGACAATGGCTTGTGCCTCCTCTCAGGACATGGGGTAGTGGGCACGGCTGCCCCGAGGATGGCCTAGGGGCAGGATCAAGGTGGACAGCATAGTCAGGTCTTCTCCCATTTCACCTTTGTCCTGCAGCTGCCTCGGGTGCAGCTGTGCTAGGAAGAAATTATATGCTCCTTGAGGCGTCCTTGTAATCCAGGAGTGGGGAGGAATGTGGTCAGGAACTCTTCCAGGAGAGGACGTAGGGCTAGGGGTCTCCCTTCTGGAGGAAACTAGCACTCCACCCCTGATCCCCTCAACACTGGGGTGCTCAGCTCAGGCTCCAAGGCTGCCCAGCAGGTTGAGTGGAATGTCTGGATTAGAGGTGGCTCAGAGGGACACTGGGGGTTGCTGCAGCCTCTGTCCAGTTCTCCTCATTTATGAAGTGTCAGCTAGGGTGCTGTAGGCAGAATGGGCTGACATGCAGATCCCAGGCACATTTGGGCGAGTGGCGTGACATGGGCTCTCGGGAGGTTCCAGGAGGGCTGTTCTAAGGGTAGTGGGCAGCCATGGCCCTAATACCACACACCTGGATCTGTAGGTATTCCCTGTACTAGGCAGAAATAATGCTCAGGACCTTGTTGCCTGAAGGCATCTGTTAGGTTCTTCAGCCAAATCTGAGCTGGTTTCCGCTTGAGGCAGGAAGCAGAGGAAAGGGATGTGAGTAAGGGGTGGAGGTGGCACATTCCTGGGGAGTGAGCAAGGAGGAGGCCAGCCGCTAGAGCTCCGAGTGTGTTGGCTCAGGGCTGGCTCAAGGCAGGAGCCTCCACCCTGGGTCTTCTCTTCCCTCCCTTCCCCCTTCCCTTCGTCCCCACTGGCTTTCCTACCTCTGTGATCCCTGACATCAGGATCCTCAGATCCTCTAGGGTAGCTAGCTTTGGTTATTGGGGGGGGGGGGGTTAGCTTCCTCAAAGAGCAGAGGCAGCAGCATCTACTATTGGACAATTGTGACTAGGGAGGGGCCCATTATATGGGTGAGAGTCCTGCAGCATTAGTAGGTAGCCAGGTGCTTCCAGTCTCCCAGTAGGTTATAGTTATAGTGACTGCTCTTCTCTCTCCCCAGAGAGCCACCTTTGCCTGATCCAGGGTGACAGAGACCTTATGGGTCTCACCTGGATCCAGGGCCTAAGAACCCTGGCCATCTAGAAATCCATTTGTCTTTGGAGTCTCTAGCACCTTGAAGGCATGTGAAAGGGTTTGGAACAGGTATAGGGATAGATTCAGCAAACAGACAATGCTGTAGCCTGAATCACATAGGTCAAATGCTTTTTAGGTTTATTGTTTGGCTGTTTCTGGCTGCCTTGTCTTCAAAAAGGGCTTCTGGTTGTGCTGGGGGCTTGGCTTGGCCCACAGCAACTGGGGGCCTCTCCAGGACCTCATAGAAGTGTGTAATAACGAGGCCCAGGTGGGAGCTATCCCAGAAAAATCTTGCCACATTGCTAAAAACAGTAGAAATGTTGCAGCCGAGGCTTCTTTAGCACGCCAAGTAGGACCCCTTCCAGCCGCAGTGGCCAGCTGCAGTGGTGGTGCGTACCACTGGTCAGTGTCGCTGAAGTGTGGACCTGTGGTTCCTCTGGCTTTGCCCAGTCTCAAGGAGGATCATAGGTGGAGTGGTGCCTCCTCCTCCTCCTCTGCGGTCAGGTCTAGGCAGGGAGACAGTGCCTGATTTCTCAGCTGGCTCAAGGCATCCACTATCTGTGCCCAAGGTCCTGTTCTTTCTAGCAGCTTCTGTGGAACTCATCTGATTCCATCTGAGTCCTTGCTCCTGGTGGCTTCATCACTTATTAAAAGATGACAGGGCCCGATGGAACTGTCCTCAGGGGCACAGAGTCACCTGTGCCCAGAAGGCTACTGTGAGCTGAATCTCTGTTATTTCAGTGCCTGGCTCACCGCCCTGCCTTCCACCTCCCAAATGGAGAGTCCAAAGAGCCAAGGCTGAGAAGCCTTGGTGCTCCTGGGTTCCTCCCCAGGGAACTTAAACTTTGGGCCATTCTTAGGGCTCAAAGGTCCCTGGGAAACAAGTCCTGGGGATGAGATCTGCTGATTAGGGATCCAGGGGCCTGAGAACCAGTGGGTGGGGGTGGGGCAGACCTTTTGTAGTGATAAAGAGATAAGCCCACTGCCAAAGAGCCCATTTCGAAATCAGCCAGTACCAGGGTGGGGCCCCAGGGCCTCAAAAAACGTTGCAGATGGTTTTTGCTGGGCTTTGCAAGTCCTGGCCAGACTGTGAGCAGAGGGCAGAGGGGCCAATGTCCAGCTGAGGGACTTTTGCAGGACTGAGAGCAACTGAAG